>JAODUD010000043.1:14656240-14667401 GCA_026784285.1 Stomatorhinus walkeri
ACACAGAAGCAGCCGGGCAGGGCACACAGAAGCAGCCGGGCAGGGCACACAGAAGCAGCCGGGCAGGGCACACAGAAGCAGCCGGGCAGGGCACACAGAAACAGCCGGGCAGAGCACACAGAAGCAGCCGGGCAGAGCACACTTCTACCTTTTTCTGCAGCCACTGCACTGCCCAGCTCCAGTGGCCTGACAGCTCCTTGAAGTAATCCTTAGCTGGAGCACATCTGAGAAGACAGAGCACAGTGACCTTCAGGGAGCATCTCCACTTAGGGACAGGTTTCAAAGGCCCAGGAGAGCCCAGGTGCAGGAAACATGGCGCGTAGAAGGCAAGTTCTCACTTTTGAGCCAGGGTGACTAGGAACTTCACGCACTGATAGCAGCGGCTGCTGTCGATGTTGTTGCTCTGGTGCATTAGAGCTGGGGGGCAGGAGTGAATGGGAGACAGAGTGCGTCATCAGTGGGAAGCATGTTCAGCGGCACCATAAATCATAGATTTACGCTTTAAAAATGCAAAACCTACATTGGGCTGAAGAGCATAAGGGTGAAGTACCAGACACAGACAGCGAGGACTGCCCTCTGTACGTACCCAAAAGTCCTTTGTCAGACTCGAAGGCGTACTTCAGCCTCTGTGACTGCAGGGGGTCCTCAACCATCTAAGAAACCAAAGTCAGTCACTAGGATATAGGAGAGCAAACTAATCAGTGAGAACAATCACAAGACGGGAATAAATCCAAAGCACCAGCAGGGGAACTGAAGCTCCCACTTCTACAGAAACCAGGGGCTGGTCGCACTGAGACAAGAATCAGTATCAGCCGGAAAAAAAAAAAGGAGTAGCCAAGCAGGAAATAATTCCTGATACTGACCAGGATCTCCAGCAGCATCTGGAAGACGTTCTTCAGTTCGTGGGGAGGTGCCGTCTCCAGCTGATTCTGATGGCAGAGGCAGCAGGGGATGGAATGAGGAGAGGATTTCGGGGTTAAAAAGCGACCCTCGGGGCCCCTGAGCGTCACAGAGGACGGAGCAGCTTCCTGAAAGCGCTTGAGCTGGTGAGCGACCTGACTGTACCTTGAGCGACTGCAGCACGCCCAGAGAGAAGAGCTCATCGCAGAAGCAGCAGTAGTTGATCATCTCGATGAGGAAGGAGAGCGGCCCGGACAGCTCACGCATGGCGAACATCACCTGAGGCATCGGGGGGGGGGGCATGAGGGGCACATCGGAGCCTCGGAAGGGCGGCGACACTAACAGCAGCAGCGCCGACGGCGACGGCGGCCGACACGTCACCTCCAGCAGATAGGGCTGTCCCTCCGGCTTGAAGAGCAGCGTCTCGATGTCGGCGTGCAGCGGCAGGAGGGGGCCGCTGCCGGCAGACAGCTTGTGGGGACCCGGGGCTGCGTTGGCGGGAGGGTAGTGATACAGGGAACGATGATGAAGCGCCAACACCCGACTGGACATGGGCCACCAAATACGCTACGAAACCCAACTGCGCTGGGCATTACTGAAAGGCAGCGCGAACAGGACTACAGGCAAGGGTGGCTTCTCAGACATGTACTGACCCACTGTCCTGTGTTTGGAAAGGTCCGAGTGGAGCACCAGCAGGGCTAGGCAGTTGTGGAGGTGGAGGAACTCACGGGCCTGGGCAGAACTCCATCGCCGGTTCTGTGTGGCAGTAGAAGAAAAGGCTGAGAGGCCAGGAGCAGTGGGCCCGCCTGCTGAGAGGCCCCGCCCACACACAGAGGCCCCACCCACACACAGAGGCCCCGCCCACACATCTACCTGGTTGTTCTGCCTGTGAGGCCCCAGCAGGAAGACGAGCATTCGGCGGTAGGTAGCATGCTTCAGCAGGAGCTGACACGGCCCGCAACCCTGGAGGCACACGGACACCATTGGGGATCCTAATGCGGCTGAATGCAGTAGCGATGAAGCTACACTGCAGATCCCCGTTTCCAGTGTCAATGTCCTGAAACGCCACACTGACAGGCGGCGTCACTCACCCTCTGTAAGAAGTTACTGAATAACGAGAAGTACTGTGAGCAGTTCTTGCAGTTCTCTGGGACGTCCTTGTCCAGGAGGGACAGCAGCACGTCCAGCAACGTGTCCAGGCCCTTGTCCTGGAAGTGGAGTGCGCTCTCCAGCGTCTTCTCCAGGATTGTGGCCACCACGACACGGACCTCCCGCACGCTGGACTCCAGCAGGCAGACCCTGGGGCAGACAGGGAAGGAAATATGGACGATGAGTGCTCAACATATATGGGATCTCCTTCAGAACACCTGGGAGAGCGTCCCTGGAGGCCACCTAATAAAACTGGCATAGAGGAGAAGTAGGGTCAGCCAATCCCTGGAGCAACTGGGGTTAGGGGCCTTGCTCAAGGGCCCAACAGTGGAATCACTCTGCTGAACCAAGGATTCGAACTTGCAACCTTCAGAGTCCCAACCCACACAGCTGTCCCCCCCAAAACAGCACAAATTTTTGATTGGTACTGTACATCAGAGCAGCATTAGTATTGCCGATCCCCCTCTCTGTCAAAAAAAAAGGCTGCTGGACAAAGCAAACCCCCCCCCCCCTTCCCGACTTACTTGCTGATCTCACGCCCTTCTGGGCTCACTAGGTACTGCACCATCCACTGGCAGGCCTCGCTGCTCTTGGACAGAAGCACCTCGACCGTGGCTATCCACTCGTCTGTGTCAACCCTGGAGGTCACACAGAGGTCACACACTGAGGCAACTGACAACCGCAGACGTGACGTTCAAATTTTTTTAAGTATATCGACTTGAATACTTTGCTTGGTCAGCATACCAGCAAGAATAAAAACCTTTACTTGGCTGCTATAACAAAGCACACATGATATCCTGGTACAGTATAACATTACCTGCTTCAAAACGAACCCTGAAACATGGCTTACAGGAGCATATCACCGCAGAACACCTCCCCCAACACTGCCTACCTGAGCTTCTTCTTGGTGCGAAGGTAGGTATGAAACAGGAAGTTGACGGCCAGCTGCAAGCTGACCTTGGCCATCTCTTGATACAATGGGTGCTTCAATTTGGTCTAGAAGATGCAAAACGTCAACGCGTCAGATTTCATAGCGACACCAGGGTGTAAACACGAGTAATTTGACCGTTTCCCTACTGGAACGTTCAACATACTGCGTTGACAGAAGCCAGGGAGAGGGCGAAGTTGAAGTAGTCGCTGTTGTAAACGTCCCGGTTCTTCATGAACTTGAGGTTCTCATCTCTCACCGTCTGAAATGGCCAGATCCACTTATCGATCTGACAGACAGCCGCAAACACACAGACATCTGCAGGAATGCTGCACCCGACTCGGGCGGCAAAGGCGGGTAGCGCTGCAGGCTCCACCTGGTAGATCCTGGCTGGCATCTTCTCCACAAACAGGCCCTTCTTCTCCCCCTTCCTGACGAGGCGTGTCAACAGGGACAGCCGGTCGTTGTTGGCACGGGGGGGCCGTGGGGAGGACTGGGGCGAGATCTCGGGGGATGACGGCGCCGACCTTGAGGCAGGGACAGAAATGTCAGTGGTACATAGCAAGCTGGGAGGCGGATGGGGAAGGATACGGAGCGGGGGGGGGCGACAGCCCACAGCAGACTCACAGGGACAAGTCCTCTGCCTCCTGCCTCATTACGCTGACGCGGCTCTTCTTGGGAAGGACGGGAGAGTTCTGGTCCGAGATGCGCTGGTAGAAGAGCATGTACGCGTTCCAGTAACGTCTGCGGACGTCGGGGTATGGATTGGCTACAGGGAGAGAATCCCGCCCATGTCAAGACAGACAAACTTACAGCGAGTCCAGCGAATTATAGCACTAATCAGAGGTGTGGCAGAGCGATTCCTGCAGACTTGACTCACACTGGTCGTACACCTTGGGCCTGTACTCGCCACCGAAGCACTCATACTCCACCGTCTCGTCATTCATGTCAAATTCCTCCACCACGTTGTCGTTGAACTTGTACCATTTCCCCCGAGCGGCGCCCCTGCGTGGAGAGGTGGGGAACAGACATGTCATGACACTGAACACTGAAGCAGAAGCAGGCGACGCGGAAACGGCGACAGAAAATGTACGGCGCCGACCCCGTGCACCCATCTGTGGTCTTGTCTCGACAGAACATGTTGGCATGAAACCACCAAAGCAGGTTCCCTAGAGGCTGAAGATCCTGCACGTCGCTCACCGACGGTCCTTGATGAATGAGTAGTAGTGTCCGGCGTGGGCCTGCCCACTGTGCACCACCATGCCCACCAGCTCGTAGTTCTCCGAGATGGTGACCTTCTTCCGGGGTGACCCCCCCGAGCCCGACTCGCCGGACCGCCCGTTCTCTCCGTGGTCGGCGCTGCAGTCCTGACGTGCCGTCCCAGACACTGTGTAGGGCTCCATGTTTACAACCCAGGGGAACTGGTGGTGGACGGAGTGGAGGCATCAGGATGCAGTTGGGACTGACCCAAGGCTCAACACGGCAACCCAGCAGGAGGCGGCAGAGTCACTTTACCCGGATCTGCTCGTCGTACTTGATGGAGCGGCCGCTCTCCCAGTCAAAGCCAAAGCGCATCAGATGGATGACCAGCACGCCGGGGAGGGACTTGATGCAGGTTCGCTTTACCGTGGTCCTCTGCCCCAGGAGGAGAGGCAGATCGAGGCCAATACATTGACTTTGATACCTGTACCAGCTTTGGTCCCTTAATATCAATACCACATCAATAGTAAATAGGCGCTGTAAAACATTCCTACTTAAATATTGCTTTGCTTTAAAACAAGCAGTCCTAATTATGAAGTAAACAGTAATGTCCTATAATATTATTTTAACATTATCAATGAAATATGCATAGATTAAACTCCATTCCATTAAAATCATGTTTAGTTTACAGCAAACTTTAAAACAGAAACAGGAAATTTAGGAACAACTAATGTAAGTTCTGAAATATCGAAACTTGCTAGAATCGTTCAGTGTTAAACGTCTGGTATCACGATACGATACTGTTGCCGGTATATTGAGCTGCGGTATCCGGGAGACAGAACCGCAGCTCCCATCAGCACCTGGGGCGGAGCGGCGAGGGGGCGGGGCTGGAGTTTACCTTCTCCTTGCACTTCTCACAGTAGTATGCATTACTGCCCTCGAGGACCTCGCCACGCACAAACTGGTCCAGCGAGATCTCCAGACTCTGGCAGGACGTCACGCCCAGGTTGAGGGCCATGAAGGTCTCCTCCCGCTCGTACCTGCAGCCAGACCGAGGGAAAGCTCAGACAGGGGCGGCTAAGTGCCTGCCGTGCCGGCCCAGATCCAGCACCTCCGTACCTGTGTGGACAGTCCTTACAGATCTTCTGGTCGGAGAAGACGCCCTGGAAGGTGTTCTTGAAGATCTGCTCTCTGCCGATTTTCTGAAAAGCAAAAAAACGAGTCAGACATTAAGGTGCATGCACACGAGGGTCACCTTTCTCCCCCTTATCGGGTTCTGTAAACGTACCACAGCGGACCGGCATCAAGTGAATGCATGGCTCAACGATGGAACCGTGAATCCCTCGCGAACCAAACAACTGGACCACACGGGCACTCAACCGACCACGTCACCTTGGAAACCGAGCCAAACATGCCCGCGAAAGCACGGACCTTGAGATGCTCGTCCAGCTGGTCCACCAGGCTGGTGAAGAACTCGTAAGCGTCCTGCTGCTCCCGCACGTACAGCTCCTTGTTCCACATCTTGAAGATCTGCATGACGTGGTGAGAAGAGGTTCTAACGGCAGCGGTGACCAGACGCACATCGGGCAGCCATACGAACGAGGGATGCACGCCACAAGGGAGGTATCAACAGCGTCTAACAAACCTTCCAGAAATTCTCCGGGACATAGTACTGCAACTTGCTCTCCATGAGATGCCCAAACAGGGACTGGACCTGATAGAACACACTCTCGTCTGGGTTCTCAGTGTCATCCTCTATAGACAGGAACGCCTATTAAGTAAAATAAACAAACAAACATGATGTTGAACAAACCCCATCTGCAGTTGAGAATGAGATAAAATCTTTACAAAGATACATTTTAAATAAATCAGATGATATCACAGTAAAGCAGGGATTTCTCAACCCAGCCCTTGGGGGCTGCCAGATGGTCCACATTTTTGCTCCTTCCCAGGGTGGGAGCAAAAATGTAGACAGTCTGGTGGTCCCTGAGGATTTACATCACTTGACACCACGAGGGGGCGGAGCACCATCAGAATTCAAGAAGCTGGTTGGTCTCACCTCGGGCAGCCCAGGCTGCATGTAGAGCTGCTGGAAGACCGCATTCATGTAGCAGGTGGCGCCTCCGTTCTTGAGGCCGACGAACCCAGAAATGGAACGGCTGTCCACCGGGGGCAGGTACTGGGAAGCACAGGGCGCTGGTCACAGACCCGAGATCAGCAGAACTGACACACGGGTACCGGAATAACGGGTCACGGGTGCCTCCCTATACTCACGTCAAACTCCTTGCTAAGCGACGAGTCGGACTGGTGGTGCATGGAAAGCAGCTCGCGGGTGATCAGCTGCAGGTTGGTGAGGGAGCTGTCAGCCAGCATCACCAGCACCTCGTAGGCAGCCAGCCGGCTGCTCGCCGTGCTGCACCTGCGCAGACGCACGGAGACGGGTGTGAGCTCGACGCCGGGGTGCAGTCTGCCACCCCGGCCAGCAGGGGGAGCTCTCACTTGGGATGGAAGTCCTGGCTGGGAGCGGAGGGGCCCACGGGGTTGTTGCTGTTCAGGATGATGCGTGACGCCCGGAAGAGGAAGTCGTCTAGGAGCTGCTGAATCAGGGAGGAGCCTGAGAAGAGAATGGGGGGGGGACATCCGGTCGTTTAAGGCCTCTGAGAACACACGCATGTTCGCCGCACAGGGATACAGGGTGCTGAAGCTATGACGGTGACGTTACTGCCACTTCGTATAGGTGACACGAGGTCAGGGACCGTCACCAGTGGATGTGAGGAAAGGTGGAGGGGGGGCGGAGCTCCGCCTCACCCAGCTGCTCCTTCTCGGTGCCGCACAGCGAGAGCAGCGTCTTGATGAGCCGCAGGTGACCGGCCAGCAGGGTATTGTCGGCGGGGCTGGTCTCCAGCTCCGCCGTCCAGCTCGGCTCGAAGTTGTCCAGCCAGTTAATCTCATCCTCCAGCATGGCTGCCGGGCTGATGTGCAGCTGCTCCATCTCCGTCGCTGAGGGAGGACATACGGGCGAGGGCGTGACAAGGCGGTCGTGCGGGGAGATGGGGGGGGGCGGGGACTCGGAGACTCACAGGTCAGGTCGTCCAGAAGCTGACACCTTAGGTCAAAGTACTCGGTGCACTGAGACAGCAACCTGGAACAGAAGAGGCGGACGCCGGTTCACACAACAGCTCGCTGCCAACAGGTATCACCAAACCCGGTACAGCGTCCTGCCCGACGCAACTTCGCCGGCGTGGCAAACGTCACCCGACTGCGGCGTCACGGTGCTCATGGGAGTTCCCGTCACGCAAAGATGTTCTGAGAGCAGAAGGAAAAATGACTGGTTCAGAGAGGTTACCAATCAGATTGTAGAGGAGGTGAGTCCAAGCCTCAACCAGTTGTTTGGCCCTACCTCCTCTACGATGTGATTGGTTCTCTTTGAGCCAATCATTTTTTTTCTTCAGCTCTCAGAACATTTTGTGTAAAGAAAAAAGTGTTTTACTTTTTTTTTGTGCAACTAAAACTCCCACAAGCTTTTCCATGTAAAAACACTCCTGCAGCAGTTAGAGCGATGAGGGGAGGGGAAATCCCTCCAAGGAATGCTGGGTCCTGAAGGGTTCCCGACGTGTAGGAAAGTCCCCAGTAAGATGTGACCTCTGCCCTGCCCTGACCTCTGGTTGATGCCCCTCATGATGCTGGTTGGGGACCACAGGGGCAGTTGAGCCATCAGAATGACGTTCAGGAGGAAGAGATTGGGCTTCTGCAGCTCGGGGTATGCAGAGGTGTCAGTCTGGCTCAGCGTGTAGAGCTGGTCGCAGGCCACACGCCGGATCTGGGCCAGGCAGCGACGGGGAGAAAAAAAAAAAAAAAAAAAAAAAGCAAAACAGTGCATCGACATTCCATTTCCGAAACCAAAACTATGCAAGTGCATGAGAACGTAGAGTGCAGCTGCCGCATTTCCAAATGAAAAGGGCGTACCTCTCCGCTCGGGGAGCCGAGCAGCAGGTCGATGGTAAAGTCATTCACGCTGGGTAAGGTGTAGAAGGAGCCTAAGGGCGGGCAGAGACAGCGAGCTTATACAGCAGACCAGGCACTCATGAGTCACACATACTGCGCATCAGAGGCTACAATCAGCACAACACTGAAGGGAGAGCGGGCCTCACAGAGCTGCTGGCTGCGCAGCTGCAGGCAGGTGACGAGCAGCGACAGCGCCTCCCGCGCGATGATGGTGTCTTTGATGGACACGCACGGCTGCTTGACGCAGATGCCGGCGTGCAGGCTGGTGGCTTCCCCTTCGCTGCTGGAGCTGCAGTTGCTGCCTGTGGGCGAGGCGTGTGCAAGACGACTTCACCACTACACACAAGAATTAACATTTAAAAGCACCTACAACTGATCATATTTATCCCTGGGCTCATACTCGTGCAAACGGCAAATAAAGCATCAGCCATCATTCTAAATGCAATACACGTTAATAATTCAAGCCTGCTACGCTCCCGTCGGCCACAGAGGGGCAGCAGAGGTGAATCAGACGGACGAGTGACACAGCACCTGTGCTGCTAAGCCGGCTGCGGATCCCTGCGGGTTGCAGGGAGCTGGCGGTCTCCCTGATTGGCTGGCTGCTGCCCACCAGGTCCAGGCGGCCGGCGGCCGCCGCCCACGTCAGCCGCATGAAGCAGGCCACCGTGGAAGTGAAGTCACTGACCTCCATGGTCTGGTCGGGCGGGAGAAGCAGAGCAAAAGAAGAGCGGATCGTCGCCGCGCCGTCGGAACTAAAGCAGTTTATCACAATCACGTCAAGGCGGCTCCTAGCGCCTCGCTTTTCTACACAGCAGGTTCTAAGACATGCCGGGTAACGAAACTAACGGCAGCCTTTTAAATCTGTTAATTACCTACCCAGGAAAATCCTTCCTTCATGATCACTTACTAAACAGATCAATTCCAAAGCCCAGCTACTACACAGCAGTGCCTGGCTTCACGCTACACCACCGGCGAGGCGGGGCGGCCCCACCTGGATGGCCACACGAGCAGCAGGGATGATCTCCTCCACGCGGATGGACGAGCGCTCGGACAGCGACACCTGCCGGTAGGAAGCCTTCTCCGGAGTGCCGCACAGCGACACCTGCCGGCCGGCCTGCCGGCTTGCGTTGCGGAAGGGCCGCGACGACAGCGCGTCCGGACCCTCCTTGGCTAGCTCGTCGTCCAGGATGCTAGGCATGGTCTGCCCGACCAGGAGGAACCTGCGGGTGGAGCCAGAGAGCTCACGACTACGTCCAAGAGCAGCTCGTGGGGGTTTGAGGGCGTGACGAAGCCTTTACCGTGCAAGCTGAAGGCAGATGGAGTAAACGCCCTGTCTGGTCTCATAGTCTACCTCTGATGGTATAGAGTCCTTCTGCATCACGTTCACCACCAGACTGGACAGACATACAGACACAAAGCAATAATATCACCCTCAAACTCACCCCCCCTGCAACAGATAACTCTGCCACAGTAATGTGACCCAATCAGGAAACTCCCATCGTGTTAATACGGCAAGGCCTACCTGAGGCCACCCGCTTTGAGGAAGTTCTCGCAGAAGGACTTGACGCTGGTCTTGGCCATCTCATCATCAGACGTCGGCATCAGTTTGGAGCTCAGTACCTGTGAGGACAAGCGGTTACCCCCCCGAGTCTGACTTCACGGGTGGCGCCGGGGACGGAAGCGGGGGGATCAGGTACCTCCAAGTTGTAGAGAACCCTGAAGGTGGACATTCCTGGGGCAGAGGAGCGAAACAGGGACTCCAGGATGGAGGCGGCGCTCTGCTGGTGCTGCTGCTTGGAGCACAGAGACGGGGACTTGGAAGGCTGGGACCCCGAGCCCAACGTGAAGAGTGTTTTCTGCGAGGAAGAGAAGCAGAGCCAGGGTCTGTCAACCAAGCGCATGCTGAGCGTAACATCAAAAGCCACCGTCCTGGGGGTCGTGGTTACGTCGAGGACATACCTGGTGGCTCCAGAGACTGGATTCTTTAGGCACAAAGTTGTCCAACGCATCCTGAACCTCGGGATCCGTAGGGATCAACAGCAGCAGCTTACGTACCCGCAAGGTTATCCTGCAAGGCCATCGTCAGGATTAGGGCTCCCGTAATGTACGGAATGGCCCCTTAGGGAAATGGCATTATGGGCATTATAGAGCAGTCTTTCTAATCCGGTCCTTGGGGACCCCCAGGCAGCCCGCGGGACCCTCTGGGCGCTCCTGAGGACCGGGCTAAGAAACACTCTTATAGAGAAGTATGGTATCTGCCCCCTACCTGGGCTCCTCTAGGTTGGCCAGCTGGTACAGCATCTCAAACACGTTGCATACCAAAGCCATCACTACTCCAGGCAGGGATTTCTCCTGCGGATGCGAGGGACAAAGATTGCCGATGACAGGTTCGGAGAGGGAATCATTAACGGGCAACTCAAGGGCGTCCCTCCGGCGAGTGTGCCAACGGGTGGCGTGCGGCCGCGCCCACCTGCTCCATGGCGTAGGCCGAGTTGATGACGCCGCTGCTGCTGCCGGAGCTGGCGCTGGCGGACGAGTCGGCCGAGCTCCCCGACGGCGTGCCCGTGCTGGAGCTCTTCACCGTCAGGCTCTGCTCGTCAGAGAAGCCCAGCTGGTTCAGCAGCTTCTGGTCCCGGTTCATGGTCAGCTGTGGGGGGGGGGTACGTGGCAGGGTTACTCGCCAGGTCTGATGGGCGGGGCGAGACCGACGACGCTCTCAAAGCCCCGACTCACCATGCTGTCATTGGCAAATATCTGAACATTGTCCACAGGGCAGTTCAGATGCTCAGCCATCTTCCACCTTATGCTTCCAATGGTTTCGTTGCTATGTGCCTGGGGTTAGAAAAGTGCAAGAATATGTAAATCGCTAGTCCGAGAAAAATTCCGCTCTTTCGGTAAATGTTTCAGGTGCTGTGGGGGGGAGGGGAGGGGGGGCAGGATACGGCAGGACTGACCTCCAGAGTGAAAGTGTCTTTGGTA
>JAODUD010000043.1:14678212-14695342 GCA_026784285.1 Stomatorhinus walkeri
TCCGCCACTTCCAGGAGGACAGCGGAACACAACTGCACCCTCCGCCACTTCCAGGAGGACAGCGGAACACAACTGCATCCTCCGCCACTTCCAGGAGGACAGCGGAACAGAACTGCATCCTCAACTATGGCCGTGCTACCAATCAATGTGCCACACTGGAGACCTGGCAGCGGTTTCACAGGCATCATCTCATTCACTGCAGGTTATCAGTGATGCTTAATTGCCCAAGACGGCACAGGAGTCATCAGGAACGCAACCCAGCACTACAGATCGCGGTGTTATAATCAGCAGACAAAATTTCTGTACGAGTGCCCCCCCCCCCCACCAAAGAGCCTCCAGCCCCCATGAAGAATGTCACCTGAGTAGGCCGTGCGGCTCGGAAGATGACTCAGACTAAGAGCGCCTCAAGACACCCGTTCAGATCTGCAAAGGCAAATCCACCCACTTACGGCCTCATTAACTGCGGTGTGTTTCTTTCGATGAGTTTTGAACCCATCTCCCTGTACAGAGGCCTTAACGTGTATCACAGAGAGCAAGAGCTGCAGCAATTAAAGAAAAGGACGAGGGAGGGACGTTTTTACAGAACACAGGATGTAAAATGTATGTAATTGGAGTAAGATGTAGAGAGAGTAAAACTCGTCTGTAACTGTACAGGGATATTGCTGGCAAAACAAATGAATTAAGGTTTAAAACATTTGAGAGCCAGGGAAGTAAACAGATAAAAAATAAGGCACATTTCTCTGTAAAACTAATCAACATCAAGCAAAACATTTCTCGATATAACTCCACAGTCCTCAGAGATACAACAGCTGCAGGCATGGATTTCAGCTGAAGGCGACGCAACACAGAGTGAATCAGCACTTATTTGATTTTAGGCGACATCTGTATAGCAGAGCACCATGCACACGAAGGCACTGGGTCTGTTTCCCGTTACATAAAGTTTAAGCAGCAGTGCGCCACGCTCCCGCATCAGCCCATAACCGTGATCGCAGACGTTGCGGCCGTCTCTCACATCCTCCGGCATACGGCAGCTTTAACCGATTCACAGTGCTACCGGGGAGTCACACTGGAGACTTAATAGCACCACGTCCCACTGTCCGTGCGCCGGAAAATGAAAAACACCCCCACTCTAACGAGCGCACACCAACACACAGAATGGGGACTCTCCATTCATTTCCATAACCCTAATCACAACTGTGACACCATTAACCCCTAACCAGCCCTAAACTTAACCATAAATAACCAAAGAAAATACAAGACTGTAAAAATATCCCCACGGTCAAAATAAAAGGTTTCCCCACAATGTAATACATACAGACCCCCCACACACAGACCCCCACTTACCCCGATTTCGATCTCTTCAGCATTCAGCCTGCCTTGGATTGCAGTGAATCCTCCCATCTCTCCAAACTAGGATGCAGAGGAAACCACTTAAGAAATCGCCGAAGCACGTGTCACAGATTAACAGACGGCTTTCCCGGGGGGGAAGAAAGAGCTATTTAATAAGGCATTAGCCAGCGTCTCTGCAAACACTGTCGACTGCAGCCTCGTTAAGAAGCTAATAATGGACATTATGGACATAAAGAACATTGTGGATATTTCAGTCTGCTTCACAGGTGTAACATTACTCACGATAATCCACAGTGGCACGTGGGTCTAAGCTAAGGAGGACGCTTTATGAGTAAGCACTTACTTGGTTGACCAGATCCACTAGCCAGCCATGCGGCTCCTGAGGAAAACACAAAAGACCTTCATCTTATTCTGACGGCTCTTTGATAATTCAGCAGCATGTTACAGACACAGCTCACTTCATGAAGGCCGGCACCAAATCAGAAAGCGTGGTAAACAAGCACATATTACAGCAGGTATAAGAATTTACAAGAACACAGTAAAATCCCATTATAACGGACTTCAAGGGACCTGGCAAAACAGTCCGTTATATCCAAAGCTGCTGTATGCATAGAGCACATCTACAGGACACCATTTACTCGTGCGACACCCCAGCAGACACACTTGTGGTATAGATTATTATATTGTACATGTAATCTAACTTTACCGGACCAGATGCGTGACTATTAATAATCCTGACTACGAATCTGCGCTGGATATCACCAGCACGCCACACGCCTTGTAGGCGGAGCCTGCATGTCCGTTATAGCCGAACAAAACTACAGCTAAACCAAATCATTTGTCCGTTATAAGCGAAATTCCGTTATATGCGAGTCCGCTATATCCGATGCTTTTTCTGCGTGTTCTTAAAGGCGCACGGCCGGGACCAGTGGACCTCGTCCGTTATAGATGATATTCCGTTATAAGCAAGTCCGCTATAATGAAATTTTACTGCAGCCGCAGTGTATTCTGACCCCACCCTACCCTCCAAAATGAAGTATTAACAAGCAGACTTTGAAATGTACAGGTTCTCAATCTTCTCAAATACTCCGCATCATTTCAGCCAGCCAGCCAAAGAGCCTGTGGCTATAGGTTTGATTTTTGAACTAGCTGCGGCAAGTTTTAATTCAGACACATCTAGCCTTGCTAAACAAATCTATTCCTGCAGCCCCAGACTCCGCAGTGGGATTGTCCACCTCCACAGCTGGTTTAATAATCCTTTCAGCAAATTTCATGAGCAATTGCTCTGTCGATGTTTTCCAAGAGCCGCACGCAATGATAAACGTGAATGCAAAATGAATCAAAATTTATTCCTGCCCCAAGAGGTGAGAAGGGATGGATGGAATGAGTCAGTCATTCTTACCTTCTGGTAGCTGGATGTGGGGGAGACGGCAAACATGCTGTCCTCACCGAACACCTCGAGCCAGTTCCTCTGACAAGCTTTCATACGGTTCTTGAAGTGGTACTCATTGTCAGGGTTAAAGGCCTTTATGAAAAGGAAAACCACAGTCAAGTGCCTTTCTGCTGAGTAAGCAAGAAAACCTTGGGAGGAATCAAATAGCATTAGCATTTTCCTTACATATGAAATATCAGATATCTCAGTCAACAGATCCACTATCAGTTGACACAGGTAGCCCACCTTTGGCATTAGTCATTTTTCATATGATTATGATCATTACACCAACTGGGTAAGACACTTAGCCAAACAACATCACCCTAACCTATTTTACCTCAAGCCATTATTTACCTAGGAAATACAAGTCTCTATTCATACAGGCAGGCAGTTATTGGGCAATTGCAAGTTTTGTCATACATGTAGGTATTTATTGCTGAAACACCTGACTCCATACAAGCAGGTCATGTAGAAATGCCTGTATATACACATGCAGGAATTTACTGCTGAAACACCTGTCGCCATACAAGCAGGTCATGTAGAAATGCCTGTATTTACACATGCGGGAATTTACTGCTGAAACACCTGTCGCCATACAAGCAGGTCATGTAGAAATGCCTGTATTTACACATGCGGGAATTTACTGCTGAAATACAGGTCTCTATTCAGAGGTATTTTTAGCTCCAGTTTTTTAAAATTACTTTAATACAAATTGTTGATCATTTGTCTTTCAGTTTGCATTTTTACAGAGCTTCATAATTTAGCTTCAATTTTTAAGAAGAAGCCTTTGAATGAAAACGCGCAGCCATAATGCATTATAAATCACGGCATAGCTTTAAAACATTGTAACCCCTAGAAAACAACCATAAAGACATGTGTCCATATCGTCAAGGAACAGACCTGACTATCACTGGCCAATTTCGAACTTTGGTTCAAAGATTAGTAGAAGAGTATAACGACGGCAATTCTCACAACCTTCTTGACATCCTATATTCAATATACAGCCAAAGCAGGCCATTCACCCTCTTTGTAAGTCTGAGTGACTTGATTGGCCAGTGTGTTCGTGTTAAAGACCTAACATGCTATTATTTCTATGATTGTGCCGACTTTCATTCCCAAACGGGAGATCAGTATGAGCAAAGCTTTTTTAATAGGGACCAATAATATTTCTTCTTGGTTGTAAACAACGCGAGTGCTTCAGTCATGACGTTACACAGAATCCCAGAATTCGTAGCTAAAATCGCGAGAGTCAGTTGGCATCTCGCTGGGAATCTGATGGAAGGGAAAAGTGAGGAAAAACTGTTGCTTGGTTCATTTCATTTTAATAGATAAAAAAATCTACTTTGAACATGAATCTATTTCAGTCCCTTTTCTTTTTCATGATGTGAAATTCCTCAACCTCCATTTAAACATGCTTGTTATAGCAACTTTGGTGCAACTTTAAATTAGTTGTGCTCTTTCCCTCAAACTGCACAACCCAAATTCCACTGCTGACATCCACAATAAAAAATGGAAATCACAAACTCATTTTTGTTAGTACTGTAGTTCTGCTCACTTTTTGTGTCTGGCACTTTTAGTTTTGATTTAAATCAATGAAATGCTTTTATAATCATTTCAGTTTCAGTATTCCTTTACAATAACAATCTTGCCCTATTCATACAGGCATTCATGTTTCCATTCATAGAGGCTGGTATTTACTGAGGGAATGCAGATCTACAGTCATACGAGAAACAATCTAGTCTATTTCAACAGGCAGGTATTTACTGAGGATGTGCATCAGTTTGCACCAGCAGCAGGTAGCCAAGGCCCTACTAAGACCTACCATGGTCAGGACGCTCATCAGCCCCACGGGGACGGGTTCCTGCCTGACCCGCTCCGCCACCAGCTCCACCAGCAGCATGAGCATGTTGTAGATGCCCTCGTGAATCTCTGTGCCCCACTTGTGCACAGCGCTTGACGTCAGCAGCTGACGGAAGAGATGCCATCAGTTATTCTTTACGCACACAAACAGAGGGTTTACCAATTTCATTCTGCCTCCAATTTCTTGTAGTTGAATATGTCCTGGATGGTTTAAAGCACCCATTTCCTCACCAAGAGCAGGGACACCCGCCCCCCCCCCCCAGAGGGATCAGACCCTGTGATCTCTCGGGCAGCAAGCCCAACACTGCCTGTGTGTTCCTTGGCACACCTTTGCAAACCTAGGCTGTCCCGGCCGGCTGCCGCTCTTACCTTTTTGAAGGCCTCTGGCATGCACCTGTCCATGAATCTCTTGCAATTTTCATCGGCATCAGCAAGACCTGGACAAAGGGGGGGGGGGGGACAAAATAGTGAATTACCGCATCTCCACTGTAAGCGCTCTAGCTCACACAAACTGCAGTGCACTATAACAAATAGCGTCCCACGTTATTATAATACACACATAAAATGTTCTAGAATACCCTGGCATAGCAGGTCAGCGGCAAGGCACTATGAAAAAGGCTAAAACCTAAACACAATCCATACCCATACATAGCCGTACATCTTCCCTTCCCTCTGACTTACCGAGTCTGGCCAGGCACGTGGAAGCGACGAGGCACTTGCCCAGTGACTCCTCCCGCTTATAGGGGATGGACCAGTGGTCGGTGAAGACGCGGCCCTCCAGCTCGTATAGGTTAGTGGTGGGGAACTCCATGTTCCCGTCCGAGCAGTTGCCATTCTCATCGTTACTTCTTTGCTGAAGGGGCGGCAGCCATTGACCAGGGTGTTAAACCTGGAGGTCCAGTGTGACTACACAGTGGTTGCACTTAAGTTACACAGTAATTTACACTGCTCACAGAGCCATAGAGCAGCACCATGCCCAAGCATTCATCAAACTGACAAGCAGAATGAACTTTTCCATTATAACTAAACTAGAAGGCTGGTAAATTGCAACAGTTACAGTGAGAAGCATTTAAATTTTTGGACAGTTATGCCAATTGACAATGAACTTTCAAGGTATTCTTTAACTCCAACCTCACATGAGCAGTAAAGCTTTCCAAACTGCCCCGTTTATTAATTTACCCTGCCTTTTGATTGGCTGAATCAATACAACTCAACAACGAGCCTGCATCACAAAGCAGGACTTCTTCCTTAGCCAAATAACCAGTCAGGTTTAAGATAGTCTGGGCTCAAAGTAAGTGAATGAACATGAAATGCATTGAAAGCAAGGAGTCCTGCTTCATAACACAGGCCCCAGGACTCCAATATCAGATAAGCTCACAGGCCACAACCAGCATTTCAAAAAGTTGTTAAGGCAAATCCAAAGATCACTCTGCAGTGCGTGTTGATATCCAGATCGGGGGCACGACACGATGACGAAGACATTCACAGGCAAATTTTTTTAGAAGCTTAATAATGCTGTTGGTTTATTCAAAGTGCACTTGTCGCAATTTCCTTAGAAACAGTGAAGAGTGGTTTTGGGAGCCACACCGGGAAAAAACTCCCTCCATATCACAATCAATCCCCAGGGAAGCCAAGACAGTTGAACTCAATGAACCCCCCATGTTATGGTAACAGACATTTTAAGGACTCATGTGTCGTCATATACTGAGGTGACATGTCCTGAATGCGTCTGTAGTGACCTGGATAATAAAACAGTTACCAGATGCCACATTGAGTCTAAGTCAGGACATGTCTGCTGTGATCAGCTAATATCATGGATTTAAATCTTTGCTGCACATTTTAGGAGTAGGGGAGGTGCAGGAGATGCACCCACCACATGACAAACCACCATAAGAAGCCTTTGGCGGCCGATACCTTAGCACCACACAAGTCCAAGTGGAACAGTGCGAGTCTCATCCAGGGGCTGGAGGGCCAATCCTGCCACCAACCTCCAAATTTCCCCTGCAAGTTTGAGGACCTGATTGCAGGGCTGGATGTAGATTAACGTCATATGGCATGATGTCATAACCCAAGACTAAGCAATTGCAGGTTAAGGGACTTGCTCAAGGGCCCAATGGAGTAGAATACACAGGTATTCACGCCATTCAAACCAGCAACCTTCTTGCTGGCACAGAACCCTAGCCTCAGAGCCAGCACTCCACACCATTTTAGGAATAAAAGGGTAGCAATTAAGGAGCTCCTCAAACAGGGCCTGTTTTTACGAACTACGATGCTGTGCAGGTAGCATGTTCTCTGTACTCCCTTTCATTTCGTGTAGTTAGCTTTTTAATAATGATTTGTATTGTCTGTTCATCTTCATTTACTGTTTAATAGATGCAATAAGAATTCCTGAGTCAGTTACCAGGGAGTAATTTACTCCAATACCACTGGACCTTAAACTGCAGCACATGAGGGTGGCCTATGATTATACGTCATTGCAGCGTCCCACTTACACTAGATTAGATCAAGTTGTTAAAACAACTATACTGACCAACGAGGGCCACTGACGAGAGTAAGGTCTGTTGTAAATAATGTACAAAACAAGTAACGCTACATAAGCACAGGACACAGAATGCTGCAAACTGTCCACAAGGCCAAGATTATGGTGCGATCACATACTGGTTAGATTGTACGTCAAGTCAATGACGCCGTCAGAAGGCTAAAGGATAATACTCAAGTGTTACCAAATATCACTAAAATCAAGTAATAACTAAAAGGAAGAACTCAGTTACACACATGCTAATGCAAGTATTAAGCGGGGTCATTTCCCCTGAAATTCATCACACGTTTCTCTTAAACATCTGCAGACCCACAAGTGCCAGTAAGATATTCTCCCTTGACCTCAACACTCAACCTGGAATTATCCATTTCCTAATAGACGTACTTCTCCCGATGAATTCAATAGGCTTATAAACCCATTAAAACAAATAAAAATGTATCCTGAACATCTGACTTGTGCTTTTTTCCTCAAGTGATGCATTTTAAGGTCTTTGTTCATTAACACTCTTCTCATTGATGAGACATGACTATTGGGTGACAAGGCCAGTTGGAGAGATTCAGCAAAGCTATAACTGTCCAATGAAAAGGTTTTATACAGATACACGAGACATTACTAAACAAAAATCACACATCAATTTCTCTACAGATAGTTCAGAAACAGCTCATTCTTTATGTGCAGGTTAACAATTCTGTTGAGTATTTTTGTAAAAGCACACATTTAAAGATCAAAATATTCTGCTGTACACAGAATTCCAACGTAACGCTTTCCCTTTCAAAGTGTCCTCCTTGCAGCAGATCCCAAAAGTGCACTCAATTTGCCTAATGTCTTCTAAATGACCATTTAGCTGACTGTATTCGAAGTCACACAGATGACCACGTGACCCGTTGTGCCGTTTCCGCTGAATGGCATTTTCTGGGTACGCTCTCAGTGCCGACCGGTTGTGTCCCATTCAAGGGGTCCGCTGTGAATCTGGCTACTCAGCAGAGGTGCATTTTGCATCCAAAAAAACCAAAAAAAAAAAAAAAAAACAGGCCATGCTCCAAAATGCGCGGTACACGCGAGTTTGTTTTCAATGGGCTGCTTGTTTTCGCCTCAGTTTTGGAAGCCCAGCTGAACAGCTGCAAGTTGTGATGCAGGGAGTGCTACTGTTCGTCTTAAACGTGCCCGTGTCATTTCAGGGAGTCAAAGGAGAAAACGCTACAGGACACAGCTTCCATCATACCAAATGAAAACAATCACAAAACGTGACAAACTAAAATATTAACGGTGTGATAGTCGCGATCTGGGACATCAGTAGCAAGGATCAAAAAGACTGTCAACAACAGTGTTGAAAGCAAGCCTTTATTTACTCACAATTTCTTAGAGCCTTGACCTGAAATGATAATTCCCACATGTACTGGGGGGCAGGGTTACACCCCTGTATTTACACAGACCTCACACTAAAGCTAAAGGCAGAGGGTGTTCACCTGTTCCCCAGGTCTGTAAATACAACAGCAGAATCTGATGAATTACAACTCATGAAAGCAGCCACTGTACCAAAAAATCTGGCCTGCCCCAATGTCAGCAATAGGCAGCCATATAGAGTCAAATGTAAATCTCAAGTCAAAGCAATGTTGGCATAAACAATTTTGTTTATGCCCTACAGCTCCTGTTAAAATAATAGGAGATGGGCAGGTACAACTGCTGAGAAACAGCAGTCTGCTGTAGGCTACAAAATTGTGTAACACTTAAAACGGTTTAAAATTTAAGAGGAACAAATATCAATTAAATCTTCAAAATGGGAGGTGACCTAATCCCTTACCCTGTTCATGTCACGGCAGAACAAAGCACAATTTTATTAGGTCTGAAACATTAGAGGGCACACATTTTAATCTACAGGTGTCCTGGTCCTTTCCTCATCTGACTATCACAGTAAGAACCTGTCTCAAGTGTCCGTACTTACACATCTTTGCCGGCAAATTTAAAGCAGTAATTTAAATTCCACAACAAAGCTGACGTCAAAGGCACAAAAGCATCCTCAATGTTAATCTGAACACAACTCATAGACACATTCTTTGCTGCCAATGGCATCAAGCAAACCAAGATTCCAGAGAAAGAATGATAAAACAGCCAATGGCCAGAGCATCACGTCTAATCCAGGAAGAGCTCTTCTTTTACAATGTTCAGCTCAGCAAATCTTGATCTGTTCAGCTCTAAGAACAAGGTGTCCAGTCGTATTTCATAAATGTCATTCTGTGATAAGAGATTTTTAGCCAGGTAGCAATTATATTTTCCCACCATTGCCACATTACCAGCAAAAGACATCCACAAGACCTGATCAGAATTCAAGATCAAAAAAGGCTTGAGGTGCCATAGCTTGTTTATTACTGTGCATTGCAATCCTCCAGTGAGCACTGGTAAGTTTCATTATGACTCCAAACTGTGCTATAATTAGATGGGGCTCTCAAAGACAAACACCTGGGACTTACATGTCATGTTATTGCCAGGGGTAACCAACTAAATCTTGAGAAGTAAACCTTCAAGGTTCCCAAGCCAAGGCACAGATGCCCAGTAAAATATATTAAAGTAATAAACATGGTTTAACCATAAAGCTTAAACCAGAAAAAGCTCGGTCTCGGTGATGCAAAGGAACACCAACTTATTTTGTCATCGTCCTTGTTCCGCTTTCCGCCAAGCAGAAAGAGAACTGTAAGGGCAAGACAATGATTCAGACTAACATGCGTGTGTGAAACCCCTTTTTTGCAGCAATCTAAGGGAAGGCCAACTGCTCAAGGAGCCTGGATGACATCATGTATACATGGGACAGGAACACATTAAGGGTAGGAAGGATAGCACAGGTCAATGGAACAACAAATGCATATGCATGCTTCAAACCAGACATCACAGCACATGTTGCAAATAACCATTATAGTCAATTATGCAATATCGGGGAACACTGGAGTCAGAAATAGAGAAAATGATCACGGAAAATTAAGACGTCAAAAAATGGCAGTTTTTAAATAACCCATCCCACCTTCCTGGCAGAATAACACAGGCCAATATGCTCCTAGATGTAGCAGATACGTTTAAAACAGGCGTGGGATTATCAAGGAAATAATTTTATCTGAGAAAATTCATTGTTTTTGATGTATAAAAAAGGGGGCGAACACCTGAGTACAGCGAATATGACGGGATGTTAACCAATATGCGCAAAGAGACGTTTTACACATCTAACAGGTCACTATTCCTCAGAAAGGAAAGATTATATGGTCCTCAGACCAATTAAAAACTCTACTTTCTAACACCGTCCAACTATATAAAAGCACGAGTACATCACTGGCCATTTAAACATTAAAATGTCAAATTAATAAAATGCGTTAGAAATTGACAGGCCGGCGGTTTACTACAAGCACCATTCATTCAAGTTTTTAAGGAGGCTGCAGCCGGCGCGGAAGGAAGGCCATTAGCGGACCGCAGTAAACGGCTCGTCATCTCCATCCACCGAGCTAACGACCCCACTTTAGTGCCTCAAACGCTAACAGGCAAAAAAATAACATTTTAAAAATCCAGCGTGATGCTAAACAAGCAGCAAGCGGGCGACTGACAGAGACGGCGAAAGCCAGTGTGGTGGGATACAGGCGCACGGTGGCGGTTAGCCTTCGTGCTAACGACCGGTCCTGAGGCGGGCGCAGAGAGAACGAGAGCGGCGGGGCGCTTCGGTTAGTTTATGCCACTTATGATTGGTCAGTTTATACTAGTCATGGTAAGCGGTTACCCGCCGGAGCCCTCGCGCTGGAGCCCTCGCGCCGGGTTTGGCGTCACTGAGGTTTTTTCCGCGCTCTCGCGCCCCACAGCGCTCGTGACAGCCCGCTGTGCCGCCTCGCGCCGCGCCGCCCGCATGCATGCATTCAAATCGGCTCATTAGAGCCGCACAAAATGACAGCCCGCGCCAAATATACGGACGCGGGTTGGCGATTCCGTCTTACTTCGCCCTCCACCACGTCGTGGTAAGCGGGAGGTGGGTCAAATCCTCCCGTGCCGCTCCCGCTGCGACCGCCACCGCTCTCTCCGTCCCCTCCGGATCCGGGCCCCGGGGCAGGGCCACTCTCCATCGGCTCGTAGCCGTATCCGAGTCCGGGGCTTTCGTTCGTCAGAAGAGCCACCGCCTCGTTAATGTCATTTTTGGCCAAGCGAAGAGCCTTCCGGATGGCGACGGGGTCCGGGAAGCCCATGCAGAGCAGCGTGGTCATGTGCTGCTCCTCCTCGGTCTCCATTGTTCACGTTCGTCGGCGCCTCGCTTGCTAGCGCAGCAGCTTACAGCGCGCACTCCTGCCGGAGCACGTCGCCATGTTTACAGTCCGTGCCCCTCTCCTCCGCCCGGTCGCGATAGGCTGCCCTTCGGCAGCGAGCAGGCGTTGCCCTCCCTCGCTACGCGCTGCCTACGACCCACCTCCTTTTAAGGGTGAATATGGGGAAACCACATGCATGCACGATAAGACCAAGACGTTGTCAGTGTTGCCACCGTTAATTCACGCAGTTAGTATGTATTAACAAATATAATGTCGGTATAATCAAATTAAACTAGGCAGTACATCAAAGAATCTCTCATTCTTCATCGCCAGCATCTCAACGCTGCTAAACTGTTAACCCAAGCTGCGGTCCCTTTAAAAGAGGGCGGGACCAACAGCGGTTGTCCAATCGTACGATGCTAGGAGGGCGAAGCTGCTGTCACGTGAATAGCATCCCGGTCATGTGACAGGCCGAGCTCGAACATGGCGGTTAGCGAAGCGGAGGCTGGCGATGTGGATGTCGCGGCGATCGCTGCCCGTCCATCCGAACCCGGGGCAAGGATGGATACGGAACCGCTGGGGCATGCCGTTGATTCAGATGGTTTAGAAAGTGAACCCAAGTCTCTTGTATCTACGTCCAAGAAGCCTGGCAACAATAGTGAGTGGGTAAAATTAGCAACTGACTAGCTTGGTATCAACATTGTCACACTGCAACTACCACAAACAATACAATTAATCAACGAATTACCATTTATACTATTTACTGTACATGGCTACCAGTCACTCGAAGAAATTATACAGGATTAATTCGCAATTTACCGTATTTTTGCACGTTTTGAAATGTAGCTACTCGGTTATGATGCAAAATCACGAGTATTATTTAGTCATCCAAAGATATGTTTGTTGAATGGATTTCTCAATCTGACTGAATAAATTTATTTTACTGATTTTGGGTTGCGTGTGAATTGCTAGTTGGACCACGGGCGGTCAGTTGCATGCTAAATTTTCTAGGGGAGAAATAATCTCCAGTTCACATAAAAACTTATTGCCCAGCTCTGTGTCAGCACGCGCTTGACATGCCACATGCTATTTCCCGTAGATGACGGAGGAGTCGAGACGGCCGAAGAGGCCACGGAACCAGCAGAGCCGGACATAAACGAGCTGTGCAAGGATATGTTTTACAAGATGGCCATCTTTCTGCAAGGAGAGCTCACAGGTGTCCGCTTTTGCTACACGTGTGACAATACTACATGTATAAATTATAAAACTGTATTTCACGGTATATGAATGTTACAATGTTTTGAAGAGCATCTTACGTGTCAGTCGTTAAATATATCCATGTAATTGATGGTCCTTTCCCAGCCACCTGTGAGGATTACAAGCTCCTTGAAAACATGAACAAGCTCACCAGCCTGAAGTACATGGAAATGAAAGACATCTCAGTAAACATCAGTCGCAACCTTCAGGATCTGAATCAGAAATGTGAGGCCCGTTATTGAGACGCATTTGCCACAATGTAGTTTGGCGTGAAGTGTAACATACAGCCCTAACTGACATAATATCTTTTCGCCCAAGACTTGGGTGTTAGTCTTAGTGTGTGACGCCTCCCTATTTGTCGTGTGCAGTAAAGCTGCTGGGTTTCTGTGAAAGAGCTTTCTTTAGCGATTAGCTGCTACAGATAGCTGGTTTTCATCCTGTCATTCCTGGGGCTCGCTGACTGGGACTTTGACCTCGCAATCAAGATGCCAGCCTGCAGCCATATCTTGACCAGATCAACCAGATCGAGGAGCAGGTCACGGCATTGGAGCAAGCGGCCTACAAACTGGACGCCTATTCCAAAAAGCTTGGTGTGTGCCCCCTCACAAAGACATGCACAATTCTGTCCTGCAGGCACGTCAGCTGCCGTGTGAATGGATACCTGGCTCAAAAATTTGTTCTTGTTCAGCTCATTTGGCTATTTGCTACTTTTTTTGAGTGACGTAAGATTATAATATCCAATTTTCTCCTGCAGACCAAAAACATGCATTTAGGCTAATTGGTGTCTCTAAATTGCCCTTAATCTATATGAGTGTATGTGTGTCTTGTGATTGACTAGCATCCTGTAAAGGGTTTACCCCAGCCTTGTGCTCTGTAATGCTGGCATTAAGCTCTATACCCCTCTGGATGGATGGATGATGTGCTTACTCAGAACTGCTAGTCACCGAATATTATTCATGTCCTTTTTTTTAGAGGCCAAGTTTAAAAAATTGGAGAAGAGATGAGCCCTGGGTCCCAGTTGGAAGGACTGCATAGAGTCGTCCAAACGGCTCTCCCACTGGACGTGCCAGTTCTTCCGCTCCCTCCCTAACTTTCCGAACTGGTGCACAGAGCAGCGGGCACTGCAACTGGTGGACAGCAGGTCACGACCCAAGGAGCTAACGGGGCACTCTGTTCCTTTCGAAGATCCGCTGTGATTTCCTCTTAGAGGCTTAGAATAGATGCGTCCCTGTTTGAAGGAAGAGGTGTTTGGGAACCGCTCACTGCAGATGTTGCAAATGCACCCCCCACCATCCTGACCCCCCCATCCTGCTTCAGTGCAACTTTTTAATGGTGAATTTTCCCTTGGTCTTCTTCCACTCGAGAGGTTAAGTATAAAACTGTTAAGCTGATGGACTGCTTATTGAATACTAACAATATACAAACGGTGTAGTTTTTTTTTTTTGTACTTGATCTGAAATTATTGCATCAATTTATTAATCTTATTGCACTTCTGAATAAAATTAATCTGGAAAAGTTTGTGTTAAGTGATTCCAACTTTTTTCCTTCAGTGTTATACTTCACCCACCTTATCGGGTCTTTGATGTTGTAAGATGGTTTCCATGGGCTGGTGTACCCTGGGGATGGTGCCTGGAAAATCATTTACACCCGTCTTGACACATCCTGTTTGTGTAGGTTTTTCTTCCAGCATGCAGCTTAATGTTCGGAAAAATATAGCCTATTGCTGAGCTGTAAAATGTTAATTGCTGAATAGTGGATGCACATTTTTGTATTTTATTATGCTGTCAAGTCTTCCTCCCATTAAAATCATTGTATGTTTTTAATCAAAAAAGCGCTTATGAAATGGCATCCTGTCCTGTGTACTTCTCTGTTTTCTGGTTTCTCTCCGCCTACGCTGGGGCTTTGCACAAGAAAAATGTGCTCTGGTTGCCCGTAGTTGAATTTTAACACACAAAGCAGGTTTTGGGCAATATGGTAAACATATCAAGATTGTATTTCAGTGGCAGCTTTGTGGAGCTCAGCTGCTTCCTTGGGGATGGTCCAACATAAAGAGACGTTTTGGATTTTCCACTGTCTCCTTCACTGTTTCCCAGCAATGACCACACTGAGTCTAAAGTTACAACTACTGTGACATTCATTTCTTTACAATACTAAATGTAAAATGCGGTTTCAGACAGATAACGGTGCGTATGCAACCGGAGGATAGTAATTCTTAACAGGACATCAAATTTTTCAAAAGGCGACTTCAAAAAATTCTGTTAATCTAAGCGTAAAGATTATTAAATAATATCCTGAATTTTTTAGAAGTGGCCACACAAGTAGAGTACAATATTTTGTGTGCCTTTGACTATTCCAGTAAAAGATCTTAAGTTTATTCTTCTGAAGATGCTGAAGTTCAATGGAAAGGTAATATTGGCTACAAGGCTTCTGTGTTAATCCGGTATGTAACACAAGAAAATACCACTAGATGGCAGCATTACCCCTGTTTTCCCACAACCGGTCGGGTAGATTTTCTCATACTACCATGTTGTAACACAAGTCTTGTAAAACTGACTAATATTATACATTAATTATAAATACTATGTTTAATATCTGTCTGTGTCTTCATCTATCTATATCTATCTATCTATCTATCTATCATCTAATCTAAACTATTATGCCCTGAATTCATAGCGTGTCTGGCCTGTATTGCGGCGATCTCTGTACGTTACTACAAAACCACACGACACTAACAATACTGTTTATTTGCAAGGCCTCCTCCAATTCGGTCACTTTCCGTACAAGAAAACATTCTTTGTCTCTTTTATTTTATTGTCAGTCTTTTCCCAGTAAAACGTTTAGAATAATTTCTGCGGGGTTGTCTTCTTCTTTCATATGACCTTCCGCATCATTTCCCCCATCGTAAATCACTGTTGCTACAAAGCCTGTTTCGAAACTTTGTCGGAGCGAGACTCAATACTCTCTGCAGTCTGACTGATACGTTGGTGCTGATCACCAATGTCCAGCAAACCCATGACCCACTTACTCGCTCGCCTTTTCACCAGGACCTCCTAACGATGACCTCAGGCAAAGGGCTTACCGTGGTACTCAGGTTACTGTCTCTTATGATTGACAGGTAATCGGATTCAACTCCCTACAAACTAACAAGACACTCATGCATGTAAGAATCCGTACAAAATCCTTATGCAATTCTTAAACGGCATACCTAATGCGAAATGTTCCCGTAGTTCCTCGGGTTTTTTTGCACAATACATGATGATTTTCATTTTTAGGCTATTGCATTTCGTTTTGGCAGTCACATGCGATGGCTACATCCCCACCAGTTAACCCATGGTCTCAAAACCGAACCTCCTTCCCAGGAGGGTGACATGTGTACGTGATCATCCCTGGCAGCTCCGGCGCAGACGTATCGGAGAAAGTGATTTTGTCAGGTTCCGCATTCGGTTCCAGTTACTCGCTGCCAATTCACTGCAGTTTGAAGCGAAACAGCATTTCTTCACTTCAGCTGTTTTCTTTAATACGCTGAGAAAAACTTGACCGGACTTCATGATTTGCAGTAAAGTTTGGAGTTTACAAAATCGTGACTCTGACATGCCACAAACATTGGTCCAAATTTGAATTTTAGAAATATTGTTATATTACATTGAAATAATGTAAATTCTGACTAAGGATATCTTGTTGAAAAAAACGATACTCATATTCTGTAAATCATCTTGTGACCCGCCACTCTGGGAATTGCTCTAAGTTATGACTAATTGTCCTGAACAATTAGCCCTGGAAAGGTTCACGATGATAACTGATGTAAAATCCATCTCCTAAAGTCTGGCGTACTATCACAGCCCCCATAAAAACCCCCTCCCTGGCCAGTATATTACTCAAAAACTTTATCTCTAGTTTGAAAACATGCCCCCCATTCTCAAAAAAGCTGCTCCTATCACTTCTTCTTAAATTCGAAATAGTATTTATCCTCTGTGTGTATGAGAAACACCATGCAACTCTGGGAAGATTAAAAAAAAAAATGTTTACGTCCCAGGTGTTTTTTTTTGCATGTCCTCCCCAAACATCACTCTGTCCTCCCTGCTGGCGACTCCAAAGAGGGCTTTACGTCGGGTGTAATTAGCCTAGCTAATTAGGCGTCTCATCGAACCTCTGTCCGACGGAACCTAAAAGCCGCAGGTGGGATTGTGGACTTCCTGCAAGAAGGTCATAGGTCAGCAATCACCAAATTATCCAGGGTAAATATTTATCACTAGCAGGGATTTTGGCACAGATCTTCCCCAGCTTGTCCCTTCGGAGTAATTCCAGGTCACACAGCTGCCTGGGGGGGGGGGTCAGATCTGAGAATAGCTTCGCACACTGGATGCCTTTGAAACATGGTGCAGTTTCACTCCTCATCCCGCATTTCTGGCGTCGGGGGGGGGGGG
>JAODUD010000043.1:14755964-14768317 GCA_026784285.1 Stomatorhinus walkeri
CACAGTTAAGACACATAAAAAGCACCCCCCCCCCCCCCCCAAACCTCCCAGCACAATGAATCTGACCTTTACAAACCAAAGGCAGCTGTGAGTGTTATTGATGCTTATGTGAGGATCCCCAGCCCCAACAGCGAGGGCTCTGCCGTCTATAAAGCACTAAACGTCTGAACGGGGCTACAGCAAAGAAGTTCTACCAGTCAGTGCTCAATGGGGGGGGGGGGGGGGCAGAGAATGATTATAATCTACATACAGCATGTGTGTTATTAATTGTCCATGATGCCCACAAGGATTTTTCAGCATCACGCTATTTTGTAACTGAATGCCACAGATTAAATGAAACGGAATCCACTCGTTCATTCAGGATTTTCTACAATATTAAACTTCTAGCTCCTTAGCAAGCCGGCTTTGCCACTGGAATTAAATAGGAAACCGGCGTCTAACATCCTAATCCCGTAGTTTCCCCCATCGGTTCGTTTTCAGTGACCGTTTATCCTCCCAGGCAGACAGTAATACAGAGGAGACAGGATGTACGAGGACGAGATGTGAGGACAGGCAGTCCCAGGGTCTGCACACAAGCCACAGCAAGACCCCCCTCAAACAGGCAACACAGGGTCTGTATTTGGTCTTAGAGACAAGTCACTTCGCCACTATGGCTACAGCAGAACAAATGTGACCCAAATCTGATTTTTTTGCTCATATGTGACTCAGATTGCATTTTTTCTTGACAATGTGAACAGCACAAGTCACGTGGAATCCAATTTTTTTCAATTCTGATTTGGGCCACTTCAGTATGTGGTCATAAATCGGATACAGGCCTGATTTTTTGCAACGCAACCTCCGTCTGGGCAGTGAAATCGGATTTTTTTTTTTACGTCACTCTCGATGGACGTTCGTCACAGTCCTGCGCAGGCGGAAGTCGCCGTACGTCTCTGTCAGAGTGCCAAACAGGGAAGGGAGCACAGAAGCTGGTCAGTGGAGGGACAGTGAGGTGCTGGATTTAATCATTTTTTGGGGAGATGAATCTGTTCAGGCAAAACTGGAAGGTTCATATCGTAACCGGGCAGTTTTCGAAACAATTGAAAAAGAAATGGCCGAATGGGGTCATTAAAGAATGTTAAAGAACTCCCCTTGGTAAGGAGTTTGACCATGAGCAGACACGCGGGGGCCTCCACGCTGGAGATCGACTTCCTGCATCAATAAAGCGACGTCTTTGGTTTTGCGCGTGCGGGCCAGTTCAGTATAGTAAACCATTCACATTGAAACCTGATATTGTCCACATTAAAAAGAGTGATGGGAACAGGCAGACAAAAAATCCGATCTGAGCAGAAAATCAGGATTGAGCATTAAGGCCTGCAGTGTGAACGTAGCCTATGTTTCCTGCAGAACCTCCTAGGAGGACCTAGGTACATCTGGCACATTGCTAATATCTTTTGGATCTGGATCTTCCTGGAGATCACCCAAGAGCTTCTTCCACATGGTGAACACTTGTTGATTTGCACCATTATGGGATGCAGGCTGGGGGGTGTGTCCGAAGACAAACTGCCAGGTTTCTCTGGACAACAAAAGGCCGATCTGCTCCCCACTGACCCTTGACCTCCGGGTCACGCACCCCCCCCCCCCCCCCAGCTCCAGCACCGTCACGATGGGCACCAGTGTCTCCGAGACGTTTCCACGACTCCCCTCTCCTGTGGAAGACCGCGTCCAAGGAATGGACACCACCACTAATGGGGGGGGGGGTGCCGGATCGAGTTATTGAGAAATAACAGAAACCTGAAATGGACCGTGCCAATGAGAGACACTGACAGACATTCAGACACTCTGCAACAGTCCCTGAACATTCAGCATTACAACCCAGACCTTCTCTGTCCCGGTTCCCAGCTTCCTCCCCAGGACTGTGGCATAACTGGGCCGACACCTGTCCTTAGTTAGCTTCAGAGCCAACCAAGCACCAAAAGTGAGTTTCGTTTTCTATCTGTCCTCATGGGCAGGGTCCAATGTAATGATTGTATACAGAAAGAAACATAATCAGTATATTAATGAATAGAGTAACACTAGTGGAGTGCCTGTCTCCCTCTCTCTCTCTCTCTCTCTCTCTTTCCTGTCCTTCATTCTAGAGGTAGTCCTCTTAGTGAGCTTTCTTTAGATAATTCATATCTTGCCTACCAGGAATTAGGGACAGCGTCTCTGTATTGATGACCATGTAATGCATTCCTGAAGGAGGTCGCGGGTGTGTTTGGCCTGGGACGGGGGACCTGAGGGGAGGGGGCAACTAGCTCTGACCTGAAACGAATAAATTCAGAGCAAGAGGTGAGTGGAGCACGAGAGAGACTTAATCTGGGACTGGGGGGAAGGAGGGGGGCCTCAGTCGGAGCCAAATCAGTCTCCATAATCACTGCTGGGTCTCACAGGAGCCTGTAACCTGTAGCCGCATTTTTTGGCAGATGATTTACAAGGGACTGAACGCCACGGTGCTCAGCTAACTGGGGCCAGGCGGCGTGCAGAGATGTTGGGACGGCGAAATATCCATAAGGACCCTTAAAATCCACGTGGAGCTCTGGACGCTGAAGTTTCGCTAATATTTTACTTGAAGGGATTACAAATGATTAGTAACCCAATTACTACTCATGTACAAATATAGTAACTGCATGAAATACATGAACCGTTATGATTAATTCATGATGAGGATGAGTATGTAACTAACACTTAGTTTCTGGTTAATTAATACATTAAGTAAGAGTGGACTGCTACAGCATTTGTGCCCCCACAAGTGATGTGTTACCGAAGAATACATTCTGGGGGAATATTTTATCAAGGGCTTGCTGGGTTATGAAATGTAGGCAGTACACCGCACTGATGATTAGGAGTTAAAACATTATGTGCTTTCTGCAATTAAATGGCCGACCATTTAAGCAGAACAGAATAAAACCCCTTTTCTGCTTCTAATAAGCATCAGTGTCGTCAAAAAAGGAAAAAAAAATACTTAAGGAAGTGCGTTTGTAGGGAGCTTCTTGGTGACCACAGATGACAGTGATGTATTGTATCTGTGGTTAGTCTGAGCCCACACCCCAAGGTTAAAGCGCAGTTAGAGATATGGAGGGTTTGAATCGGGATTAAGAAGATCACTATAAATCACTCAAGTGGACCAGAACCGGTCCGACATCAAGAGGATGTTTTCATCACCACTGATACATGGAAACCGACTGGACAATCACTCGAGGACCGCTTGCTGTGGAAACAAGAGATCAGATTGGCAAGGTCCCCACCCCACATTATACAGCCGTGAGTCACCATGTCTTTGAGGCGCAGTCCCTCAATGCATCGGGGCATCAGATCCGTGTAGGGGCCCTGCTTGCGAGTTTGCTGTATAATAAGCTCGATCTCCCAGAAGGCTTAGGGTACATCCTTAAAGAAGGGAGAGATTCTATGCAACACGAATTACTTAACATGAATCAAGTTATTAGGAAAGACAGAGCACTTGAAAAAGCTCAGTTGTTCATTCATGACCCCTTCAGTAAGCAGACAGGAAATACACTAATGACCAAAATCGTGGAAATCGCAGAACTTTATTCAACTGTTTCTCCAGTTACTAATTTAATCGCCCCATGTATGATATTTGTAGCATTCTTTGATTATCTATAAACATTACTGGCAATATTTGTGTAGTTATTTTTAAAGCGCAATGCCAAAAATACTAAGTGTTTCCACAATTTTGGCCACTAGTGTGGAACTAAATGGTTTCTAGTAAAAATGGAGAATGAAGGACATTAATAACACCCAGCTTTGGCTATTTTGGAGTGTCCACCAGGCTGTGCACAGCTGATGGTGCAGAAACTAACCAGAAGCATGAGTGATACCTTCAGCACACCAATGTCTTGCATACAAAATGCTGGGTATCTCGTATACAAAGGGGCCTGTATAATGCATGCAGTCTGTCGATATGTGCATTACTAATTGGTATATTTATGCATGCAGCTCTTGTAAGGGTGATTTACTGGGGTGGGGTCGATGTTAGGATTGAAACACATAAACAGGGGGGTTCAGGCCCGTTTTAGTTGCCTTTCACTCAACTCCGAGGTCCAGAGAACTTGTTTTGTGGCAATACTGCTCGGATTTTGCTAAAGCTCTCCCATAAACTAGAGGACTCAACATCTGGTGCCAGGATCTGGGGTGGGGGCTGTAAAACTAGGGAAAGGGGGTGTCTACCTATTGCTTTGCTCTCCCGGGTCCAGGTTGGTTACGACGGAAGAGGATTAAAATGACCGCCATGCGTATATGGCAAGGAATGTTACCACGACTGGTTTCCTAAAACGCCAAGATCATAAACGCATATTCAGTCTCACGCACACATTACGGACATGGATAGACTTCTGGGCATTTTAGAACCGGGAGCTTAACCATCACAGCGACGTCTTGCTGTGAAGGTAGCTTGCTGACTGTTGACACACAGCAGTTTAATTCTAAGCCTCAGCGAATGCCTGTATCTAGTAAAATCTTCAATGAAAGTTTAGCGTCATGCTAAAGCTACACGTGTGTCGCATGACAGAAGGCCAGCATAATCTATTAATCTGTGAGGAGCTCGTGGAAGGAACGGCAGACTTATAATTCATAGATTCGTCTAGAAACATTTCTGGCGAACAGGGCTATATGGGGAGGACGTAAATTTTAACTGAAAACACAATTTATGTATATGGAGCCGGGCTGAGCTGGTCAGTGTGGTGCGACTTGGACGCTAAGGAGTTTAACTGCTCCCAGTTACTCGTTTCTGAAGGTAGACTGCGGTCAAAGCACTGCTGTCTCAGGTTTACACAAAGCCCTCCTGCTAGACAAAGTGCCGTTTGCAGGATCCTCTGTTGAAATGCGCCATGGATTTTATTGGGTTGTACAGGCCTGTAAGAGCAGGACACGTCGTAGAGCTTCCTTTGGCTCTGGTGCGGAGCTAGGGGGCTGGTTTTTGTGGGTAATCACCTGTTAGAAAGGCAGATGAAAGGTAAGGGATGGGCTGCCTCACGTCAGCACCGTGGAGCCAGGACCTAACGGGAAGCAGATGCAGATGGGAACACAGAGATGGCCGTGGGGATCAAAGCCTCACCTGGTTTCTGTCGATCTCAAGTGTTAGCAGGCCGATGCATTTTTCACCCCCTGGCCTCCTAACAGAGACATCTCAACCACTCAGTCATGGAACATCTCCGCTAAAGTGACCTTTCCCTTTCAGGAATAAAAATGCAACACAGAACACACACTGTCTCAGTATCAACTCCACGTGTAATTGCATCAACTACCAAAACTCACAAGCGATAGACGAGTTCACAGCTTCCAAGCAGACGATGAATTTATACAAGGACTCCCTCGTTTCTTTGGCTCATTTATTACCTAAATATTCAGCTTAAAAGAAGTCAAAGAACTGAACTTTGCTTCCAGTGGTGTGTGGTCTCCAGAAAGAAATTCTCTTACTACTAATCAGACACATATGAAGAACGGCAACTACAGGCCTTCTTTTCCACTAAGAAGAACATGGTCTACATTTCCACAGTGTACATTAATAAAGACTGTTAGCCAGAAGGGTAACTACAGCCTTGGGAGATGTACTCAGCCAGTAGCCTGGATACTCCAGTGTTAGCGCTATTTTTTTCCCACTCGATGGTATAATCACCTGTTCTCTCCAAGCGGTGATGGCATCTGCTAAGTATGTTAAGGTTAACGGCCACCTCCGCGGCCCGCGCATCCTGCCCCTTGATGGCGGCCCCGGTTTTTTCGGTCTGGGATCATGGTTATGGAGTACCATGAGCCCCCTCAGCGTTCTGCTGCCGTCCAGCGAACCCCCCTCTGAAGTAGAGGCGTTCATGATGAAAAATGGACAGATGAGGTTAACAGACGATCAACGTGTACCCAGGGTAGAGGGACTGGGAAGAGGGAAGTGTGGGCTGGGAGGACATGCACCCCAAATATTTAATTTGGCTTCATTCATCCCCCCCCCCCCCCAGTAAACAGATCTTTTATGTACAAATTAAATGGTGTCCCCCAATATCACACTCTCCTGAGCCATTTAGTGGATCTATCCATACATAAGTTTATTCCTATAGCTTAGGTCAGGGTTCCTTCCTGGGAGATCCCCAGACAACCCACATTTCTGCTTCCTTCTTGCCTACAACACACCAGAACTGAACACTCAAACCATCCAGAACACCAAATTCCTGGTATAGGTGTGCTGGGAGCTGGGGGGGACCAAATATTTGGATGGTCTGGCGTTCCCTGACAAACACTGGGGTTAGGGGTTAAGATGAGTGACTGAAGATAAAGAGCACGTGCCTCACACCTGCAGGATGTGGGTTCGAGTCCCACTCCTGGCTGTGTGCATGTGGACTGTGTGTGATCTCCCTGTGTAATACAGGTTTCTACATGCCCCACTTACCTTCCCTAGACCTGCCTTCAGGTGAAATGGTATCACTATGTTGCCCATGAAACGTGAATAAAGGTGCCCGCGTTCTTCAAATGAAAGTTGATGGAATCCATGTCAGTTCAGCAATACAATACTGTATGAGCTGGGATCACAGTTTCACGATACCACCTGTGCAGTTGCTAAGCTGATTTTTTTTATTTGTTCTGCTCACGATTGGCTGCTGTAAATGTTGTGTGATAGGGTTGGTCTAATCATACATTTACAAGCATGCTTTGCACCACACCTTTTGTATTTGTAAATAGCAAAAATGTATTTGTGCATTCATGCTGTGAATAATGTATGTTGTATCCATAATGTTGTAGAATGTGAGTGTTTTGTTACCGTGTAACCATGAGTGTTGTGTAAATTGCTGCCTTCCCCGTCTGTGCTGCTGCTAATATTAGGCCAATAGTGACTGTTAATAAAGAGCTACTTCCTCTTTAAAAAGGATCTCATGTCCTTTATTAAACTGACTCACGCACTCGCCACAATACGTTTATCTGCACTCTGTATGTGGGTCTGCCGCATGTAAAACATTCTGTGCCCTCTAGGGTTGGTGAGTGATACAGAGTGAACACGGTAGTGGTCTGCGTTGTTACTCATGCAACAGGTTGGTCCCGCAGATGTGTTAGATTTCGTTTTGTCTGGATGTCCTCTGAAGTGCGGGGCCACCTTAACAGTCCTGCCATGGAGCCCGTCCGCTGTCCTGTGCTTCCAGGAAGAGGCTCGAGTCTTCAGTGCCACCCCACGTTGGATAAGCGGCTTTAGAAGTGGGTTGGACAGATAAACATCACAGCTTCCTTCATCTGCAGACAGGGCGGGAAGATTTTGAGGGCATGCATTAAGATGACGCATTTCTCGTTGACCTCTGACCCGCATACGGCTGAGTGCTTTCGTCTGTGAACCCAGCAAACACTGCTCGGCCAGTCGCCTGCTGATCTTCCACAGACCCCAGCCGGCAGCGGCGAAGCAGAACGTTCCAGAACGTCTGATTTACAGCATCGACCTCGATCAGCAAAACCCATACGAGACGAGGATTTCCCGCTCGATAAAACGGACTCTTTCACAATTCCCAGCCGGTTCCTGGGCTCGAGTCAGACTGCCAGACCACACGCTGCAGCACAAACACATCCCGGGTCGGCAAGCGCTCGCTTCTCCGAGGAGATTCCAGACCCCAGGGAGAGTCAGGGCTTGCAAAGCGTCAATAAAAATGTCAACCGGACACACACACCTCTCACAATCGACCTGGCAAGCCAGTGTTGTAGCTATTTCACCCGTGGGAACGTACCACTCAAAAAAACACATCATGGCTCCATTGTACACGTTGCAAGTATCCTAAATTCGCCAGGCCAACCTTTGGGATTATTTGCCCCCCCCCCACAAAATAAAGAGCACTTAAAAGAGAAATGCCACCGCTCCGCATGTACCCTTTAACCGCCAGGAATGTCCGTCTCATACTACACGTGTTGCTTTAAAGGCCAGAGTTTATTACCTGTGACTATTACAATTTTCTAGGGAGGAATATCTCTGCACCCCATTTCCCGCAGCCGGCTTGGAATGCAGGCCGTTTCCCTCGAGGAAGTGCAGCGAGGTTCCTCCCCCCCCCCCCACCACATCCTTCATAGGGAAGCAGCTGAGAGAACCCCCAACCTCTGGACCCCTTTCCTGCAACCCCACCCTCGCTCCCACCCTGCCACTAGCCCGCCAGGAGGGCCCCACCCAATCTACAGTAGCCTCTTGTCCTGTTTTCTCTGATAGGAATTTCCCCTTCACCTTGGGAACAGGGGACACGTCCCTTTCCCTCCATATAGAAGACAGGTGGGTGGAGGCTTTAGGAGATAGAGGCATCATCTCAAGGTTGCCGGTTTGGGATCTGCAAGGAAAACCCACAGCTAGAGCCCTGGGCCAGAGACATCACCCAGAGAACACTGCTGAATCTAAGCCAGCTGTGTAAATTATGAAAAGGGCAAGTTGTTAGTTATAAAGACCGACTTCTTATGGTTCATGTTAGCAAATTGCCATGCAGTCCCCATTTAGCAACATCATGCTGCTCTCAGAACACAAACACAACGGATATCAAATTTTACAACCAATGGCAAAGTGTTGCCTGAAGTGTGAGAATACGGAGGGATTTTATGTTCCGAGTGATTTATAAGGTTGATTTTTTTTTTCAAGGAATGATTTCGTTTCTCTTTAAAAAATGTACATCCTACATGTGCCTAATTTAATATCAGCGTCCATCAGGGTCAAACCTGCCTGACTTATACCATATGTCTGAAAAGGTTACACTGAATGACGCAGATTGTAGGAGACACATGCAAAGCTGGCCGTTTTATTCAGCCAATGGCCAAACCAGTCTAGAGTACCTTTGCAAGTACATAAGACTGGTTCTGGGAACCCACTTGGCATTTGATCATGTGAATAACTCATTAACTAATTATATGCATTTGTATGAGATCCAAGCATCTAGTTAAATATATTTTGGGCCATGGCAACCTGGATTTGGCACTTGTCAGGACATTTCAACACTCTAAAACAACACTCATAAGCTTTGAACCTTCAGCTGACACTGGGAGAGAAGCCAGACTGGAAAAGCAGCCACATGGACACCTACCTGCTGTCAACAGGCTGACGCTTATCTCTCAAAGAACCTCACAGTAATGGAGTCTGAGAATGCAAATGTCCCCATAATGAACGCGTGTCCTGAATGAGTCCCTGCAGGGGCATTGAGAACATCGCTGGTCTGATCAGCTCTTATCATCCAAGTGCGACCGTGTTACGTCTGCCGAGCGTCAAACACACTACATTTGAGAGCAGGCTTGACTTACAGCTTTACTAACTTACAGTTAACTAGCAAACTAATTTAATGAAGTGATTAAGGTTGGAATTTGAACATGAGATGATACCAGGACAGCTCAGCAGGTAGCATTACCACCACTCGCGTTCGGGGTTTGCCATGTCTACTCCATATGAATGCCGATTTTCCCAAGCGAGCTAGATGGGCCGAATGGCCTCCTCTCGTTTGTATAGTTCTTATGTTCTTATGTCTTCCCTGCATTTGTGAGGTTCCTCTCACCCTCCAAAAACACACAGCTTGTGTGTAATTGGAGGCCCTTTGCAGGGAACGGCGTCCTATCAGAAAGTCCCATGCTCTGGGTTTCCTGGGATAGGCTCCAAACGCACTCTGACCCTGTACTGGTTGGTTATTTTTGGTAAATAAGTCAATTACTAATGAGCTCACGGCACTTCGGGTTCCGTGTGAAGGATTTTACAAGTTATTTCGCAATCCAGACGCAAATGCCTGGGAAAACCAGAGGCTCTCTCTCTGGTCAGTCAATGTGGGCAAGCCTCCTAAAGTCCTTTCAGATGTCAGAGAACACTTTTGTATTTAATGAGTGTTACATTTCGATAGGATTTTTATGTATACATAAAGCCGAGCTCACGACTGCAGCCAGTTGACCTGGAGGCTTTGGGGTGGAGTTGAGGGTGACTCCGCCCTCTTTCACAGCACATCAAGCGGGCTGCAGCTGGAAGGATGTCGCGTGCAGTTAACATGTGCATCCTTTCTGAGCACTGGGTGCCGTTCGGAGCTCGCTTTGCGAAAGCCGTTTTGTTTAGTTACTCAGAGGGACAGACACAGCTAAAAACACATTAGCGTAAGCTGCCGTTTCACGGGCCCTCAGTCAGTGACCGCGCTTCCATCACCCCTGGGGAGAAATACTGGCCCCTGTGGAATTTCAGACACGGCACCAGAGAGACCAGTCTAGCAACCATGGGTATAGTTTCGGCCATGTGTATTGTTTTGGCCTGGAGGAATGAGAATGACTCTGTTTACAGAGGAAAGAGAAATTTCATCCACTTAAAATATTCGTCTTATTTTGTGTAAAAATGACATACAGGAAAGAAACTGCACTGATAAAAAGCTTTTTATTCATTTTTATTTTGCAAGAAAGAAAAATTGCTAATACTTTTTTCTTTGTACAAAAAGAGACCATACAAAAATACTAGGTGATTTTAATACAATCATAAATGTAGTTTTAAAAACTTTATTAAAATGTACTATCAAAAAAATCTAACTTCACTGAATAAAAATCTGTTGTTCAGTCGATGCTTTTCAAGCAGTAGTTGTAAATATAAACACAGGTCATTCATAGTGGACACATGTCAGGCTTATGGGCCAGTTCACAATTGGTTTCATCTATACAGAGGTGACAGGGGAGCAATGGCTGTTGGGTGGGAAACAGACCATACAGTGAACGGGAGGAGAGAGATTGTAGTGTGTGCTGCCAGGACAGAAGGCCAGAGGGTTTACGTTACATTATCTACACATCCCAGAACAATGACAAGACATTTAAAAGAGTTTCACTTCTGTTCGCGCAAAGGAGAACATTAAAAATCCACAGTTTTCTTTTCATTCTGCTTCATAACTATCTACATAAGATGAAAATCATCGTCCTTGACCCCCGACCTGGAATGGGAATCCTGTCACGGAGGCCCAGACTCTGTCCAGCTCCCGACACCAATGAGGCAGTGGGGACGAATCAGAGGTATACTGGCCGCACGATTGCCGACCCCCAAGAGAGGCAACGCAAGACCCCCTCCCGGCCAGCAGGAGGCAGTCAAAGGCCAAACTGTGTCCCTCGTGCCCCAGAGTCGATATGGAAGGGGGCTTAACCCGGCACTGAGCCCCCAATGCTATGAGTGTTTGGGGGGGTACAAGCTGTCATACCCTCAACCTGTCCCAGATAATACTTTTTAGATTGCAATATGCATACACTACACACAGTCCCCACCCACGCCTCCTCGCAGAAACAGCAAGGTCTCAGCATCCTAAAATCACCAACAACACACTTATAGCGACTGATTTCAGGCTGTAAGGGATGACGACGGTTACGGAGTTTGGATATAGTGCTATAAGTTATTTTACACTGTTAATATTCCTGTATATGTGCATTGTGTGATAATAATTTTACAAGAATATCATTCCTATTAGTTAGGAATTTGTTATTATAACAGGGCCAACATGGCTGAATTGGGGTGGGGGGGAATGAAGAGAAACAAAAAAAGAGAGCCTCAAAAGGAGAACGAGAGCCAGCTGCACATCCAACATATCAATTCATTCATGCCTCCATTCATGTATCCATTCATCCCTCATTCATTCATGCATCCATTCATCATTCATTCAGCCATCCCTCATTCATGCATCCATTCAGCATTCATGCATCCACTCATCGTTCATTCATCCATCCCTCATTCATTCATGCATCCATTCATCATTCATTCATCCATCCCTCATTCATCCATCCATCATTCATTCATCCATCCCTCATTCAGTCATCCATCCATTTGCTCATTCATAGCCTGTCGTTCCTGTTCTGCGGATCCACAGTCACCAATATCGGGAGACTCGGGCTTAGGTCTGCCCACTCTCTCCTCTTTGGAAACGGGCTCTAGCTGAAATGACAGACGAAAGGACATACATTTCCTACGGGGGTGGGGTGGGGGAGGGTCAAATGTCCGCCTCTCTTGCATACATTCTACTGTCAGATGAGAAACGAGAGCAGCAGTTTGCTGGTCACGTGTCACAGGTGTGTTGGTGTTCTCCTTCATGCGAGCTCCAGGTCAGGCTTGGGCGTCCCCCTCACACCATGTTGTGGTGGTTGTTCCTCTCTATGATGTCCGCCGTGGGCAGCAGCTCCTTCTTCACCAGAGGGGGCGGGATGCTAGTGCTCTTAGCTTTAGCCTTGAACAGGTCGGACACATAGAACACCTGGAAGACACATGTTTTTGCATCAGTGTCGGCCTCCACTCGAAAGGCAGATAGCTGAGAGGGAACCCCCCCCCCCCACCCCCGAGATCTTATCGCTCCTCACTGCCAAGTAAATGGCTGTAGCAAAACCCCTTGGCAGAGCCCATC
>JAODUD010000043.1:14806191-14830013 GCA_026784285.1 Stomatorhinus walkeri
CTGTTGTGCTTAAATCTAGTGACTGATTAGCGATGCTTCCGGCTTCCCCACTGGGTCCCGCCCCTGAGGGCGTGACAGACCACATATATGCATATTTTTTCATGCATTTCCATATGTTCCCATATATCTGCATATGGTCTGTTTTTTTGTTTGTTTGTTTGTTTCCATGGATATTGCTGTCTGTGCCCCATCCTCACAGGGTCATGCCGAATCCGGGGGATCCAATGAGTTCTACGAGGACGCCGTCAGCTTGTTGAAGGCCAGGAGGGAGGGAGGGTCCTTCAGTTTAGGATTTACTGTTGGAATAAAAGAGGTTGAAGTCGGCCTTTCTGGGAGCGAGCAGTCCGAGGCTTTGAAGAACATATCGGAGTACAAAGACGCCGTAAGTTCATCCGGCCATTTACACCACAAAAAAAGCCTTTGTTTAGCTGCTGCATATTAATAAGCTTTCACCACTATCTTTAAATTGATTTATTACTACGTGTGCATGTTTAAATTAGAATTTATGAGACATGTTTATCCGAACTGCTGATGGAGGCATGGATCGGAGCTGGGGCTTGGAGCCCGCATTGTGAATCTTATGTATGAGCAGGGGTGGATAGTTCAAGTTTGGAAAGTCAAAATCCAGAACAAGATTTTGTTTCAGCCAACCAGGTGAGTAGCGTGTGGCTTAGTGGGCGGAGCCTCCGTGCCTTTGGTGAGCAGGCTGCTGGTTTGAGCCCGGCCTTGGCACAAGTCATGCCTGTGGGTCCTCGAGCGAGGCCCTTAACCCCCAGCTCCCTGGGCACCGCTGCAGTTGGCCGCCCTTCACCGCCAAACTCGCTCTCATCTACATATGTGTCTGTGTGTCACAGAGGACAAGATAGAGAATGTAAACAGAGAATTTACCCATGGGGATTGTAATTACTTGTCAAGAGTCTCAGTCACAGTTCTCAACTGGTTGGTTGAAACAAAATCTTGGTCTGGATTTTTACGATCTCCACCTGAACTATCCACTTCTGTATATTTAGTTTTATGTGTATAGATTATATTACACTTAAATTACACTTTATGAAACACTTAATTACTTTGTACATACCAACTGTGACGTTAGTATGAGAGCCTCTCGTTCTGGTAGAACCTGGGCTTCGTCAGGCTGGTATCCAGAGTGCAGACGGCCCACTTTAAGCTGCGGACCCGGGGTCTGATGCTGGATGAGGAACTGCACCGCTCGCTCGCCGAGCTGCCGGACGAGTATGACTTCGGTGCCTACGCTCACGTCCTCAGCCTCCACGGGACGCACTACGTCACCTCGGGAGTCCTGGGGGGAGTCCTCGAGTACATCTTAGTGGTGGACAAGAAAGCCATGGAAAGAAATGGTAACAGATTTCTGACAATTTATCCCGGTCCTCGGGGACCCACAGACAATCAAGTTTTTACTACTGGGAGCTGGGAAGGAGCAAAAACGCGGTCTGACTGTGGGTCTCTGAGGACGGAATCGGGAAACACTGCTTTAAAGAGTGTATTTGGGCAGGGCTGAGACTCGAATCCTGGTCTCCAGAGGTGGGTAGTTCAGGTCCAGAAAGTTAAAGTCCAAACCAAGATTTTGTTTCAACCAGGCAGTTGAGTATTTTGTGATTCTGACTGTTTATACTGAACTGGTTTATTGAAACAAAAATTCTGGTCTGGATTTTTACTCAATGGACCTGAATTTCCCACCTCTGCTGGTCTCACACTAAATCAGTCCATTCGCCATTTATCCAACAAGGAAGAATGTGCTGAATATGAAGATGACAGGTTAAATATTCCCCCAAACCTACACACATGTGAAAAGCATTTTCCCGCATATTTTTCTCCTCAACTTATTATGGCCAGTTATGTCTTGAGTATGTGCATAACATACATGTCAGCTAGACCCCTCTGCTGTGGTGCAGTGCCACACCTATCCCTCTGGGGGGTGCTATAACGCACTGACAGAAAAGTGTCTCTCCATGTAATTCAGTGCAGGTGATGGTCGAACCCGGTTCCGCTCGGGCTGAAGCATTTTGCCCATTTGCAAGATTATTTTTTATTTGTGCCATCTTCAGAAATCACCGGGAAGATGGCTGGAAGCTGCTTTGGGGCCTCGCTGGGTATATCTAAGATGGGAGCGGGATTACCATTAAGCGCGGCTTGGTGTGACAAGGAACAGGCGTCTGGTCAAGGTGCAGCTTGACGCACTTCCATACAAGCAATCGCCTTCTCACTTTCCCTTCTTTTGAAAGGAAAAATAAGAATGAATCATAACCAAACAAAAATGTCTAGTTACAAATTAATACATTAAAAAAATGCAAGTAATTTTTTACTTTGACGTGAGTAGACTGGACATTTGGATTTTATGCAATGTTTGGTTTCTGGAGATAAAATAGATATACGGAGGTAACTTAGTTAAACTCTGTTAAGATTTTGATTACCAAGCGTACTGTCTTTCGATTTTAAAACATAATGAAATTCCCAATATTCAGCCATAGTCAGGATGTTATTTAATATTGCAATTTTATGTAAGATTTGTGTCTAGTTGGGGTCTTTGCTCTTGGTCACTTCCGTGTGTTGTGGTCACTTTTCTGCTGTCCCTTTTTCTGCAGCTCAGAAGTCATCAGACAGCTACATCAAGGATGTAGTAAATCTGGTCCGTGGGGGGAAGGTACAGTCTGCGGGGGGGTTGCTGGCTGTCAAGAATGAGGAGGCGTACACCAGGTGGGGAGAGTCTCTGAAGTACAATCCGCAGCTGATAGACTTTGAGGTAACCCCCCCTTCAAACTGCTTTACGAAGTGAAAGTACGTAGGGGTGTTTGTGTAGCGCCTCCTCCTGACGTACGCAGGTATTGCCCATCTATGAGCTGGTTCGCTCCAGCACGGCAGCCAAGCAGTTCCAAGGAAAGGTGGCCCACCTGAAGCGGGTCTGGGAGGAGTTCCTGCAGCAGTTCAACTCCTGCCGGTGCGCCCCCTGCAGGAACAACGGGTTACCTGTACTCCAGGGCACGGACTGCAAGTGCCTGTGCAAGCAGGGCTACGAGGGCTTGGCCTGCGAGAAGACGCAGCGCACGGGTATGGCCCCGCCTCCTCACAGGGGGTATGGCCCCACCTCCTCACGGGGGTATGATGGCGATCAAAGCAGTAAGGCCATAGCCCAGGTTTGCCCAACTCCGGTCCTGGGGGGCTAGTTTGCACCACAGCTTGCAGATTTCCCTGCTTTAACACGCTGCCTCAACCTGGTAATTAGCTGATTGTTTTATTGTGTTTGAGCAAAGAAACCTGCAAATTGTGTTCGGATTCTGGGTCTCTAGGGCCAGTACTGGGCAACGCTGCTAACGTCAAAATTAAAAAAAAAAAAAAAAATTGGTTAAGATCCCTTTAAATGCAAAATCAACTAAAGAAATTGGGAGATACGTAAACCTAAAGCACCAAGTCCTGTCCTGTGTGTACAACACTAACACAGGACTCTTTCCCAGCTTGGCCAATTAGACCAAGCCTTTCTCCTCTGGCTCCCCTACTGGACAGGCTGACCATAGCTCAGCATTCAATAATCCGCAGAGGTCCAGAAAGTAAAAATCTAGACCGGGATTTTGTTTCCCATCAACCAGCTGAGTATAAAGACTCACAGTCACAAAGTATTTAGCAGGTTGGGCGAAACAAAATTTTGGTCTGGATTTTTACTTTCTGGACCTGAGATTTCCTTCTGTTATGGAAGATGGATGGATGAATTGAAATGGATTGATGAGTCATATCACTGCTGTTTAAGGTGGAGGTGAGAGTCTTATGGAGATGTTTGAGGATTTCTGTGTTGGTCAGGTCCCACTCATGGAGGCTGGAGCTGCTGGGGAACATGGTCAGGTTGTCAGTCTGGGACCCGGAGAAGAAGTCGTCAGTGCAACAATCCTGCTCCTCTCAATGAGGGAAGCCCCTGTTTGGGGACACACACACAGAGCCAGGGCTGCTGAGACGACGTCCTACATCCAGCCCAGCCCTTAAACCCTACCCCAGCTCTGGCATCACGTCGGTCACTACAGGCTGCATCTTAATTCCATATATGAACTAATACCATTCTGGTACTGCCTATGCTTCAGCCCCACAAGGTTGTGGGTTCTAGCCCAGCCCTGGTGCTGTGTCCTCCCTTTGTTTGTACAGCTTTCCTCTGGTTACATCCACCTCAAGAATGTCCCATTGCTTTGTGGCACAATTCCCAGAGTAGCAACTGACTCCTCTCAGCCTCTCGCCTTTCATAATTTGGGATGTAACTTGCTTCACCTGCTGTTTTCGGGTGTAAATCAGCCAGGTGACTGGGGTGTGGGGCCTGTTTTATTGATCTGTCAATGAAAATGTCAAATAAACTCTGAAAAACAAATACTAATGCATCTGTAATTCATGTTAAACCTATTTTCAGTAAATGTTTACCCTCATGACAAAACTGTTGTGTAAAGACTATAATGTACTCAGACAATATTTTCATTTAGTTTCTAATCATCCTATCTGTTTTCGTTTTGTTATGGTACAAGAAATTATGGGTAGAAATTCTACAGTTAGAATATGCAGTATGCTAGTTGCGTAATGCAGTGCTTCTCAACCCGCTCCTCAGGGACCTCCAGATGGTCTGCATTTTTGCTCCCTCCCTGACAGGGAGCTGGGAAGGAGAAAAAATGTGGTCTGTTTGGGGGTCCCTGAAGACCGGCTTGAGAAACACTGGTGTAAAAAATAAAATGATACCAAACATTTAAATGAACCAATATGCTTGGTTGTGGTATTGATATTTATTTGTTTGGAACCACCCCCCCCCCCCCCCCACTACCCTGACCAGGATAAGTGGATGGATGTTTGGCAAGTGGGGGGGTCAAACACACTCTGTTGTTTCTTCTTTAATCCCTGCACACTCCATGCCCCCATTCTGAGGGGGGGGGTGATCACACTGGCGAGTCCTCTGCTTCTTCCGACCGCTGCAGGTCGACCAGGAGGACCAGCAGCTCCAGGTCCCATCCACAGTGACCTCTGTGTGGGTGAAACGGCAGAGACTCCATTATCAAAGGCGGTGTGGGGCTTGGAAGCCCATGGTGGGTGGAGCTAACTCGATGACACACTAATTAACCAATAGGGAGCTAGTAAGAACAGTGAATGACAGACAGTGCAGTCATCCAACCAATCGTGAGTTTCAGAGCCAAATCTCTGTCATCTATGCTCACCGGTCCTTTGGGTTATCTCACAAGCTTTTCCACCGAAGCCCACTGGACAAACACAGTCACATCTGGAACCTGTCCAAAACAGAAGGACTCAAATATTACAGCTTTAAATCATTAGCTTTATTACGATACGATTTCATATCGCAAGCCAGCAATTCGATATCTTCAATATCTTCGATATCTTTCTCAATATTTTCAAGACAGTGAAACATAAGCTGATTTTGGTAGAATTTGAATTCAAAAAGATTTTTAAACAATTTTAACAATGGAATTTGTTGAAAAACAAATGTACAGAAAGTCCTTTAAAAAAATTAAATGATTAAACCATATTGTGGCTGTAAGATTCAATATATTGAAAGTTACATCCCTATCAGATTTTAATGGTCACTGTTAGATAACTTGCATGATACCAAGAGACAGCTACACTCCTTCCACGAAAGTGCAGGACATGACACCTGAAGACAGGAATAAAACGAGAAACCTGCCAACAAGACAACTTACTGATATACTCCCTGATGTGCTTAAATTTAAAGTGGCCCTAAATCTATAACTCAGTACTGAAATAGATACAAGTATGGGAATAAAGGTGTGCTGTACCTTTAAGGACGGCCACCCCGTTGTGGAGGCAGGGGGCACAGCGACAGGAGCTGACCTCGGCCAGATACTCCACCAAAGCTCGGTTCAGGTTCTTCTTCAGGGTGGGGGCGCTGATGAAATCCTTGGAGGTCACCAGCTCAGGCAGGGGCTGCATCTGCACACCCCAGAGGCAACTTGACAGGATTCACACACCAGGAGACGACGGGAGACATCAAGTGTGCAGATTTAGATGCAACGTGGGGAATGACTTGTGCTACCTTGGTCTGAATGAAGTCTGGGTTCAGGAACACGGACTCTCCCCAGTCCTGCATGATTTCCGGGGTCGGCAGCTGCTTGTAGACCAGCCTGGAAATCGTCTCAGTACTCCCCCCCCTTACCACAGCCACAAAGTCGTCCACGAGTTTCTCTTCTTTTTTGTCCTCTGAAAAACATGGGTGACGACGACCAGATGGTGAAGGACACTTACTGCTTACAAGGACCCCTACAAAAGTCCAAAAGTAGCAAAAGACCTCATGACAAAACAAAGGGAAACCGCTTCTTGGTTTCGAAATCATGGTCAGTTGCCTATTGTAGTAAAGGCTGAGATGGACTGTAGGCCGGGAGCGGGCGATCTTATGGGTCTTAAAGGGTGTAAGCAGGTTTTTGAGGTAACCTTTCGGACAGCTGTTTAAACCCAGGTGAGAGGACTCTTCAGCCAATCAGTCCTCTAGTTAGCAATCTAATTATGAAGTTACAACGAAAACCTGCATACCCAATGGCCCTTTCCGGATGAGACTGAACACTCCTGTTTCAGCCAGTCACTGAGAAGGATTCCTTTAAAATATGAATCGATGATTTGCCCATGAGTAACGCCCATGATTCATGAAGAATCAGCAATACAAACGGGTCTGAGGAGGGCAGAGGGCTCTGGCGTCCAGTCAGCCAGGGAGCCCGCGGTGGAAAAGGCTGTAACGTCACTGTAGATGAGAAGAGCCACGGAAGCACAATGAGGAGAGTTCTTACCTCCGAGTTCGTTGAGCAGGCTTTTACATCTGCCCCCCTGCCCCCCTACGGACACGTACACGCCTTTGATTTTGGCGCCCAACTTGACTCCGGTTTGAACGCACTTCCTCGTGTCTTCCAAGGTGTATCCTGGGAAAAGGATGGAGATATAAATGCAGGAGGTCACCAGAGAGGGGTGACAAGTATCCAAGCTACAGCCACCAGTTAAAGGCAGTATTGCATAAGCCGGGATTTCCCACTTAGCTGGATAACTTAAGCCAAAAGTGAAAACTGTCCAATAGGAAGAGTGATAAGTGACATTCCTATTGGACAAGTCTCACCATAGGCCTTACTGTTGGACCAATAGGTGAAGACTGCAGCATATCTGGTCACTCCTATAAAACATGTATGGTCCGTGTAGTCAACCAGTTAAGGTTGCACTCATCATATCTGGGTGAGAACTTTCTTATTATTCCAAACATATTTCCAGTCATGAATACTCAATAGTTTCATGTTATTTTCTTCTTTACACATGAATGTAAGGTTCTGCACAAACACGCCATTCTGCCTTGATAAGCTCAAAAACATTTCATGATCATTCCACCGGAACATCTCACCCGACTTCTCCATGTTCTCCTTATTGAGCATGATGGAGTACTCATACTCGCCGCCGAGCGTGGCCTCCGTGATGTAATGCGTCCCGAAGTCTTCAAAGATCTGCCTGTATTCGCCATAGCTGTACTCAGAGGGCAGGGCCTTCAGCTGCTGAAGGAAGCCGGGGTGCAGGACCAGGTCTTGGGGCTTCAGAGCATAGCGAGCCACCTCCAGCTGGGAATGAGCCAGCAGGAAGTTGTGTTTCTGTGGAGGACAGGGGGGCAGCGTGGAACAATGTCACCCTCTCTCAGCCTCTCGACAGCCCTATGAAATAGTGCATCCTAAATATGGTCCTCGGGGACCCACAGACAGCCCATTTTTTTTCTCCCTCCCAGGGACAAAATTTCCCAGTGTGACAAAATTACTGTGTAAAGACTCTAATGTACTCAGAAAATATTTTCATTTAGTTTTTGTCATCGTATCTTTTTTCATTTTCTGCTCCAAGGAATTATGGATAGAGATTCTACAGTTAGTATAGCATAATAGTGTAAAGCAGTGTTTTTCAACGTGCTCCTCGGGGACCTCCAGACAGTCCACTTATTTTCTCCCTGTTTCTGCTCCCTCCCAGGTCTCGGAAGGATCTCGGAGGGACCAAAAACATGGAGGAGCTGTGGGTCTCCGTGGACCGGATTGAGAAACACTGCCATATAAGCTTAAGGTCTTGTGAAGGGTAACTGAATTACGGGGGAAATCCTGCTTATATATGGCTAAGAAAAGTAGTGCTGAGACAAGGTTATGCAAGGTACATACAGTATCTCTGCATATTTTTGCCAGTGTTTCTGCACAATCTGCCATGATGAGAGTTTCACCGAGTTACGCTGTCAAGGTAAGAATCCTTGAGCCTGTCAGACTATGGTTCCTTGTCATTGCCCCGACACCAAGTGACCTATTCCATTCCACTGAATGAAAAACACACCTGTACACAAGTGACTGATGGCACAGGTATCATCGCCTTGGTAACAGCCCAAAAAAACCAAAGGCCTAGTTTCGAGTCATTATCTTCACAAACGCCGGCTTTCGGAATCTCCCGGTGAAATGACTGACCTTCAGCCTCCGTCTGAAACACCAGCGCTGATTCTAAGCAATTCCAATTCAGCCAGGTCACCCAAGGCGAGGGCTGGCTATTGCCGACTCGCCCGCGTCACAATACTCATCGTGATACCAGCACACAGATTCAATGCACCGGTCAGACCTGCCTATTGTGTTTCCCTATGCTGTCTTAATTGACAATTGCCCTGGCCTGATAGCCCTGGCCTGAGAGCCCTGACCTGATTGCCCTAACCTGATTGCCCTGGCCTGATAGCCCTGACTTGATTGCCCTGACTTGACTGCCCTGGCCTGATTGCCCTGGCGTGTTGCACCTTTATATTTAAGGGTTTAGGTCAAACATTCATTGTTTCTGCTGCTGCTGGTGACGTCAGTGGCTTTATTGCTATCATTATTGTGTCTGTCTGCCCTTGTACCAGGTGTCCAGTCAGGCTCCCATTTTCACCCCTTTTATCTGCTCCATGCCGTCCACATGCATTCGCACCTACACGCCTGTCTCCCTACACGCCTGTCTCCCTACACGCCTGTCTCCCTACACGCATCACAATATTACCATTGCACTCTGATGGTTAACGCTCCAATACTGAACTAATGCAACAGCTAAAAGGCCTAATTTATTAAACAGGACCAGGAAGAGGCAGACTCTTGGCAGCAGATGAAGCACACTTCAACTCCCAGGTGTATAAACTATGAAATTCTTTGTGCATGTATAAAGTGCACATTTCTATTTTTATAATGCAAATGTGAAAAATATATTGAATGAAAAGACTTAACTTCTACTTCAACATTTTAGAGATACATACTTCACTGCATTCTTGTACTGCAGTGCACTTAGCACAGGCTACACAAACAGCATATTTTAAATCAGCAAGCACTGAAAAAAGTATGCAAAATAAAACATTTGACTCTGCCTGGGTGAAAAGACGCTGCAATAAATTAATTGACTTAAAGGTTCAAAATGTCGATGAACAATTGTGTCAGAATGAATCGTGATTTAACAAACTGCAGTATAGATTTGGCTTCACCTAAGGCTTCTAAGCCTGGCTTACAGCAACATACTTTCAGCGTAAGTGTGTCGCGTCAGCAGAGGACTCACCGAGCCAGAGTAGTTGCGTATTATGCTAACATAATTCTTATACTTCTCATCTCTGTAATTAAAGCCCAACTCCAGAACTCCCGGTACTTTTATTCCGAATGAAATGCTGGTTTTCGACATGCGGGCTTCCATACTGCGCTCCTCAAAACGGGAGTAAGAATCGTACACATCCAGAGTGAAATCGTAATCGCCCTTTGTCTGGGATTAGGAAGAAAAGAGATTGACGGTCAGTCTGGGGCTCCCGGTTCGTGCAGAAGCACGGGCGGCCAATATGTACAAATCGCTCACCTGCACCGTGTAATGCTGGAGATTGTAGGGTTTCCGAAACCTGGTGTGCTGGATGTAATGAGGTAAACAGCTTCCTGCATAGTAACGGTTGTCAAGGACTGCTCCTTCCAAGTTGCCGCTAAGCACGTTGATCCTAGAGGGAGAAGAATCCTTGGAAAACTGACTTCATTAATAATGGAACCGGATGAGAATGATGCGGCCGTAGCGTAGCCAGAACAGCACACGTCCACCCACCCGCTGGCCAGGTTTTCGATCCCCCAGTATTCCTCCACCTTCTCCCTGCAGGCCCCGATCACGCTCCTGCAACCACGCTCGTCCGAGCCGTCCCCGCAGTCGTCGTCCGCGTTACAGAGCAGCCGGCGCGGTATGCAGCGCCCTGCAAGCCCACGGAAGCCGCCTTAGATGCGGAGAGGCCTCCCGGGGGGGGGGCAAGGCTCTTGGGGAATGCTGCACGGCAGCAGACAGATCGCCCTGACATCCATGCACCACTGCCAGCACATCAATGAAATCTGTGAACTTATTTAGGATATTTATTAGTAAAGAGTCAGATTACCATACACTGTCGATCGCTAGGATTAACCCATTTCTCATAGTAACATCACTGATCCCAAACCAGCCTTAACCAGACAGAGAGTGAAATACTTTTTAAGACTATTATGCATGTATGTATTATGTATAAAAAGTATAAAGGAAATGAATGAAACTCCAAGTCCCAGAATTACTTGCAAAGTAAATGAAAATGTTCACATTCAACATGAACATTCGGCTGTTTGTTCGTTCGTTTGGCTGTTTTTGATGAGAGGAGCCGCCATGTTTGTCCGCACAACACAGAGCGACACACTAGCTGGGTGCTCTGAGACATTCTGACCAGGCTACACCATTAGCGCTTAGCGGATAGTAGTCCCATGTTAGTTTTGTTTTGTAGTATTGCTACAGCATGACCGGTATAAACGTTTACCAAAAATAAATTTAAAAGTGAGACTTATAAAAGTAAAGATGACTTCATAATCACTTTTAAGACCTGTCAAAAATGTACTTAAGACATTTTGAGGCCTAAAATTCAGATTATTGGATTTTAGAATTTTTGAGGACCGGGCAGACACCCTGTATTAACAACCCCTGTCAGTCTAGCTGTGCTATACAGAGCAGCATCCTGAATCGTGAAGGCGCTGGTTCATTCGCAATGTCCCCCCCTCCAATGGATATTCAGATGGGTGTGTTAGGCTGGGAAGAAGCAGTGAGACTCTCCCAATGGCCCCCCGAATCGGGTCAGCAAATGTTTTAGGTCCTTCAGACAAATGGCTCAGAGTGGTTTATTGGAGGCATGGGCATTCTGACACCCCAGTGTCACTTACTCCATGACCCTGCCTGAACCTGCTCAGGTTGCCCAGGGAGGGGTGGTGTATTTCTGGGTCTGCCAGGCAGAACGGGGGCCTGGAGTGGATCGGACAGCAAGGGTTACCGGTGGTGACGCAGATGAAGCCTTCGCATGAGGGACTGTCCCGACAGCTCAGCTGAGACGGGGGGTCACAGGGCTCCTCCTCTCGTCCCCGGAAGTGGCAAGGCTCTCCACCAAACTGGGACGGCTGCACCAGAGTCGCGTACCGGTACTGGAGAAGGAGGAGAGGGATGGTGGGAGTCTGCGAGTCCTTTAAGGAGTGAGGGGCCGTAACTAGGGATGCACCCTTTAAACACGACCGAAACACGAAGCTGTGACGACCAAGCGGGATCCGCGACCCGCGGGCAGCACTTTGCGAAGCGCGCGGTGCTGAGGTTTGAAGACGGGTGCATCTGCAGATACTTTCTCAACGTTAGGATCAATTTATCATATGAAATCAAAACATCCCGATCGCCATGCTGATTATGAGACGAATGTGGCACAGAAGAGAAAATCCCCCCCCCCCAGCACACCCACTCCGTCTGTGCCGGTCTTACATATTATTTGGGTTACTGTCTGGGAGGGTCTAACTGAGCATATCAAACAACAAGGCTACATTCCCCTCATCTGGTGAAGACAGGCCAGCCCTTTTTTCTGAGCTCTGCGCTCCCTCTCCTGCGCTGTGCGCTTCTCCGTATCCAGGCGGGTTCTCCGTCTCCAGGCTGGTTCTCCGACTCCAGGCGGGTTCTCCGTCTCCAGGCGGGTTCTCTGTATCCAGGCGGGTTCTCCGTCTCCAGGTGGGTTCTCCGTATCCAGGCGGGTTCTCCGTATCCAACGCAGCCTGGATCACTTCTTCTGCGCACTGCTTTATCCCCACACCCAAGTAATGATCTGTATAACGTGGCTCAGGTACAGTCGCGATGAAGTGCAGGGGATCCGAGTGGATCTCAGTAAACCTCTTTGCATATAAATTGTTATGTCTTTTAGCAGTTTTTAAAGCACGTGCTTTGAATGCACTTTGTTGTCGTGGTCCTACAGAGAATGTAAAATGCACTTCACTTTGATGCACATTGTGTTTTATGAGAGAAGATATATAATTTTACAAATCTTTCCACAGTCAGTTATAGGCCTGTAGGTTATTCAGGAGTGGGGCCAAGTAAAATATTTCATTTAGAATTCAATTTTATTTTATATTGTTCATTGTTGGAATGTTAGCATTCAGTGCTAAGTCATTTTTTTTCATAGTTTTGTATTTGATTTATTATCTGAAGCATGAATATTAATTTATGCAACTGCAATGCCTTGACTTTAGTGGGGTAACTAGACACAGTCCCAGCCATAACAGCAGTGGTACAAAAATTAGCATAATAATGTTTCCTCATTTTCAGTTTCGGTGCATCCCTAGCCATAACACCTCCGAACCACCGTGTGGCGCTGACCAGCAGTTACAAGCTGGGAATGTTTGGAAGAGGTCATTCCTGTTAAAAGAGGTTCAAAAAAGAAAGCAGACTGTGTTTGATCAGACTCTGTCTATCTATTATTGTGACTTGACAGAAGATCAGTACGCGTACGAGCAATAAACCGAACGATTGCAAAATACTTTGTCGCAGCTGTAAGGATTTGTCTTCAACATTTTTTAGCAAAAAGCTAAAAGGCATTTACGGTTCAGTGGGTTAGGGCAGCGTGTTTATAAGAGGCAGAGTGACCAGCAGAGTGATGTCAATATGGGGCCCCTGAGTGAGGCCCTCAACCCACAGTTATTCCAGGGACTAACTGACCTGGTCTTCTCCAGTTGTATGGCATTTTTAATAAAAGCATCGACTAAGTAATATGTGTATAATTGCTGTTAATTTGCAACAAATAATTATTTTACGAGGGGCACAGAAACTAGGAGGAGTCCCTCCAATATACAGACGTTTGCATGAAAATTATTGTCTCTGCCAGTATCACGCTCTCTCCTACGCTCTTGAGATAGACTGAGGGACATGGAGGGGGTGTGGTCTGTTTGGTGTGATGTCATCACGCCACGCCCACTTCACATGCTCACCCTTTTCTTCTGGCAGACGTTACATCGCGTCCATGGAGACCAGGGTGACAGGGCACAGTCCAGCGGCTGCACTGCTCCCGATTCCACTCCGGCAGAGTGACTGGGGTTCGAATCATTACCAGGCAGGAGTTGCAGGGTTACCAGGAAAGCTCAGAACTGGTCAGTGATGAGTCACATTTTTGACAGCCGAATAAAAACAAAGCCAGAATTATGCACTGGCTAAAATGCCCTGTAGTCCTGGGCTCTGAGTTGTATGGGGACCTAAAAAAATGTTATGGTTGTCACATTTTATGCTGTAGATAGGGCCCCAACAATAGCTTAATCCCAGGGCCCCCGCACCCTAAAATCAGCCCAAGAATTAACATTACTAGACGCGACATGAAAACCATAATCTATATCACAGAAAATGCCGTAGAATATTGCAGAATCTAAGCGTAGATTTTTTTGTACTTAGAGGCCCCTGTGAAGTACGGGGCCCCCTGCAGGGGGACCCATGGCTCACTGACACCCCTGGCCTTAGTTTGTCTAAATGCGCACTCCACACGTAGAGAGGCAGTGCAGGGCTGCAAACACACAACCTTGGAGAACATGGAAAAATGGCGTCTTTACAGCCACACAGGACCAGCATATAACACCAACCATATACCGTCTAAATTACTCTATTGTGAAATCGGTAAATACGAACATGGTATTCAGTGAAATGTCCCAAAATTATTTGTTTTTTTTCACTAGAACCACAGCCAAAAATCAGTCATTATGGTTATATTACGAGGCATTGTACAACAGAATGAACAGGTTTGCAGAAGATGAATTACAGTCTTTTTAAAAAAAAAATTCAAAACAACAATAATCATGTTAATTGTTTTGAAATAATTTCACCCAAATTTCCATCCTTGAAAATTAAAATGGTTATCTGTGGATATGAGGGAGTATAAACAACTCACGAGTTCAACAGCCTAAAACACACTAAAGGCTTATTTTAATAACTAAGTACCTGTATTCCGCATTTTTTCCCCGACGTTTAGAAGCGGACGTGAACGGAATAAAAAACCAACCAACATGCCATAGATCTTGCAATGAACAAACAGCACCATTAGCGCTGTTTAGAAACACGGCTTCGTACACTTGATTAAAAACTCTTTTGAATAATTAAAACCAAGGCAAAATATACTGAAGGCTATAAATCTCATTTTAAATGTTTTTCGCCCCGTTGCACTGGGGCGAAAGGTTAAACAAAGACTGAAAATTCTAATCACTCACCAAATAACACAGAGAAAGAGGGCTGAGATTAAGGAGAAGACGTTCATGGTTGCAAGGGAGTCCAGCGTGGGCAAAGGTACTGTGTGCTTAACACGGCACAAGCAGAAATCGATCATTATTTAAAGCAGGGCTTCACAATCTTTTTGATCAAAGGTCCGCATCAGATTTGTGTTCAAAATCAGGGGTCCGGAACAATTTTCAATAACAAAACAGCATTTCATGAACTTTAAAGGATTAGCGATAACCTTCGATGTAGACAATAATGTACAACAAAAACCGGGAACTTCAACCAGTTATTTATTTTCTTTATCGTTGACAGAACATTCGGCTCCAGCGCAGTTACCGGATAATGGTTTACCAGTTTACCGCAGTTAGCGCTTCTGAAAAGCATCATTCCGCAGAACGCGATGGTGACTTCCTTGCTCTATGGGACCCTCTAGCAAGGACTCGATCTACACTCTGCACCCAAATTCACAGGCACACGAGTCTATATCATTATCGGATCAGGAGTCCCGACGCAAGATCTCCTGCTCCTTGCGGTCCTACTTTCTGTCATGCCGATATTTTTTTAGTTGTTTAACCGTTTAAGGATTGCGAAGTTCGGGTCTTTCCATCCCAGATTGACACGTCCTGGCTATATAAACCCTGTTCAGGATAAGGGGATAGAAGATGGATCGATGCAGGACAGGACAATCCTAGGACAAAATTTAATCGCAACACGCAGCTTCATTTAGGAAATGTTTATTTGTGACGCTATTACATGGTGGGAGACATAAATCCAAAAAAACCCTTAAAAATCACTTTAGAATGTTTTCATAAAGAAAGGTCAGTTTACACCAACAAAGTGATAATCTGAGGTAAGGTTAACGTCTCTGAAGAGAGGTCTTCTCTTCATTTTCTGATGTAATTAATTTAGCTGGAAAATGATTTTTAAATTAAGACTGTCTGTAGAGAAGCAGCAGAGGACAGAAGTGACAATGAAGAGGACAGGAATTGATAATCAAATTAGTCGGACACACTGACACTAATTAGCAATGAAACAAACTAATAATTTTAGGTGGAGGCTTAGATGGGTGGACATCAGGAGACAACGACTGGTCTGGAGAAACGCTTGGTTTGTGACCCAGTTCAACCATGGCACTATGAACCTGTCACCAGGTGGACAGGGTGTACTCTAAATAATCCATCTGCATGTGGGGGGTGAGGAACCTACAGAGAGATACACAGAGAGGTGTGTGGGGAACCCCCCCCCCCCCCCCCACTAAAATTTAGCACCATCCTTAAATCCTCTGCAGTCACCCATTTAAGCAGACGCATCATTTGACTTAAGCAGACGCATCATTTGGTTAAGCGACAGCATACGTAACACCAATGGTACACCCCCTACCCTGCAGAGACTGCACGTCGGAGAGAGACCTCGCTAACCTGCCTTCTGAAGACACATCGCATGATCCGACTGCGCTTTGCAACTCTCTCAAGTCACCCTGAAGGCCTCATCCCGTCGCCCAGATAAATCACACCGCCGATCGACGTTCTTGGACACCTGTCATATATTTCTGTCCCCCCCCCACCTATTTTAAGTTGGCCATTTTAAGCCAGCATTCCAGAAATGGGAAGTGAAGTGGCAAGCTGGTGGTTGAGGAGGGGGCAGGTGGGAGAGGGGGTGAGGTCGCTCGGCCATCGCTTAATCATGTCTGTTTTATGGCACAGAAGTTAGGGGAAGAACATGTAATATTTACAAAATAAATCTTGCAAAGAAATGTCCTCGTTCATAGTCCTTAAAGCAACGCACACCCCAGAAGATTAGACCTTGATGACATGATCGGCTTAGAAAATAAAAATTTCATTTTAGTTCATCTTTTTCGATCAGTGTTGTACAAAAGCTATAGAGACTAAAGAAGTCAGTCGGAGAATGTGTTCGGCAACGTCCACGCCTCTGAGAGTCCGGGACCTCCCCACGTCCTTGTTGGGGCCGTTGCTCAAAGAGAATTCTGGCAAAGCTTCCCCCTCGTGCCTTCAGTCCGGGGTTCGAAGGGAGTGGCTTCGTCTGCACAGCACATGGGCAGTGGACACTCGGGAGAGAGAATGGAGGATAAAGAGGAAGTCGAGGAAAGGGGGTGTTTCTGGAACCTCCCGGAAAATGCCTGCAGTTGGTAGCAGACGGCTGCGGTCAGACCCTGAGCTGGTGCGGAAACCCTGCTGGAGGAGCGACACCCGCAAGGCCGGCCCGATTTCAGGTCCGCTAGGGTTCGGGACAGAGTCAGCGCTGGGGGTGGGGTGGAGTGAAGCAGTGGCCCATCATGAACTGGGACCACCTCTGAGAAGAGAGCTTGGGGAAACAGAGGAATGGATCATGCTGGGGGGCTGGTGCTGTGGTCATGGGGGCGGGACCCAGCCCGAGCGCCCTCTCACACACCACACACACACACACACACCACACACACACACACACACACACACACACACACAGTCTCCCCTTCGACTGTGGGACCCGGTGGGCTTATGCAGACTCCTCCTCACTCCTTCGCTTGGTCGCACTGGCACGCGGACACCTCCTCCCCTGCAGGCAGAGAACGGCTCATTAACACCCGCCTTCCAGAAGGTGAGCCCCCAATAACCCGGGTGGATTAGAACAGGGAGGAGAGTCGGTGTCTAAATAAGTCACATATCTCAGAAACAGCCCCTCAGGGTAGCTGAGAGAAGCCAGCGTAGTTGTTGTAAGGTATTCAGATGATCTGCACTTTAAACTAAGTTTGTGTAACATCTAGACAGGTCATGAGTATAAGTGAACAGCCATGTATCCATGAGCACTTAGAATTAAATTTTACGAGCAGAACTGCTTAGTTCCTTCCTTCAACGACATGGAAGAGCAAAATTGCTCTTGTAGTAACAGACACTCGGCACTCTTGTGGTAACTGGCAACTGATTTCACGTCTCGGCAAAAATTATTGCACCATCTAACATAGTCAGCAGATGGCAGTAGCGTGCTACACACAAAAGAATGACATGACACATATTCGTCTAGCAGCGGGTGGGGGGGGGTAACTCTGAGTCATGTATGTGTACCACCCGCAGGCATGTGAGGATGGGGGGGAGGATTTATTTGTGTGGAATGCAGAGAGCATTTCGCCAATGTGACCTTAATATAAAACACCTGTCAAGCTTCGTTCGGAAACGGCGTGTCGTATCGAGACGGAGATGAGCGCTGGCTTCCCAGCACCGCTCGGCCTTTGAAAACCCAAAAGAGAGCTTTGCTCCAAAGAAATACGGAGACTGGAAATTATTGCTAAATATATGCAGCAATATATGGTTGAAATGTGGCACGGTGACCTTTTGCTACCCGTGGGCATGCAACCAGAGGGATTTGTTGGATATCCAGAGAGAGCAGAAGATATGGCCAAGAGAGAGAGGCCGCCCTCACTGATGGTCTACAAGGAGATGCCACCCTGGGTCACTTGTGCTGGGTGCGGTTCGATTAATATACAATGGAAAACCGTTTCCTCCTGGTTCGACTAGGTTCTTGGTGCCAGTGGAAAAGCACCATTTGAGTCACTCCTTCAGCCCGAGTCTGCTGCAGTGGGGGGACAGGAGGAAGGGGGGACAGCAGCCCATCCTACTGGACCATATGGTGTCAGGACAGGAATGTATGTGTTGGAATGTGACGCCATTGTGACGCGGATCACTCCCAAGCATCCCATAAGGAGAGATCTTCTTGGCACCTACCCAGCAGCCCCGGCGTACGTGTCACACTGACCCCCCCCCCCCATCCACGAGCGTGAGCTGGCGCGCATCCAAAAGTGCTCTGTGTCTCCCTCCCCCTGCATCCCCTTCCCAAGGGCAACATGACGCATCATATGGGTGCGACCGGCACCTCCGGTGCCATGTGCCCCCCATGAGGGGCAAAGTCAAACTCAAAAGAGGCCCGATAGCCAGTGAGAGTCTGTGGCGATCTGCTCACTGCGGGGGCGGCTCTGTTCGGGATCCAGGGATAAAATGGCAGAGAAGCCATCACAGCTTCCCTCTGCAATGAAATATGCAACCAAGGTCTCCAAAAATCGGTGCGATTTTAATTACGGGCAGCTTCAAAGACGCTGGGCATGCTCCATGGCATGGGCTGTAATAGAGGGGCTCTGCTAGGGCGCGTAATTATTTAAGCGTGTAATTCACAGTCATCGTCAGCGACATGACAAGGCCAGCGATGAGCGGGAGGCGCGCAGAGGAACATGACGGGATCCAGACAGCAAGGGACAGCCCATTTTCAGCCGCGACGCATTCTTTAAATAGCCGCAACCGGGGTTTGCCAAGTGGTGCTAGCTACTTAGCGTTAGCCGTGCAGTGCCAACCATATAGCCTTGGTCACGTATCACTTACAGTAGCTGCTTAGCCACGAGTGCTAGCCCCATAGTCTTGGCTACATAGTACTAGCCACACTGCCTTGGCCGTAGTGCTAGCCAAATAGCCATGTAGCACTAGCCTTATAGCCACGGCCACATAAAGCTAGCCACACAGTTAGCATTTCCACACTCCAGTCTCTGTTTCCTTGACGTCGTGTCATCTGTATTCATGACGTATCCACGGGCGGGGGCTGGAGGTCCATCGCTCATCTGTGCATAACGGCTAAATACCAACACTACATCCAGCTCTCTAATTGGATTTGTTTCAGAATTCCATTTTGGCTCGAAGCCATTCAGTTACAGGAATTTATTGGGAGTCAGGGGGAAGAACAAAAAGGTTTTTTTAGGATGCAATAAAATAAACGTGGTAAAGCAGCGATAGGTTTAATTCATAAATCCCCACTGCAAGTCACTTGGAAACACCCATCTGCCTACGGTAGGCTGGGCAGAGCAAAGGGAGCCAATGAATGGCAAGACACCGACTGACATGTACTCATGGGACGTACCACACAGGCAGGGGAAGGGGTGCAGGGTGAGAGAAACGGCAGTAGGCAGCTAGGGGTCAGCTGAAGGGGGCTCAGCTGAGGGCTCTGGGAGGGTGAAGAAGACAAAGGAGGAGGATGGATGGATACCTACCTAGCTGCCGTCCTGTGGACTGGGCGGCTCGCAGGAGGGATCACAGGGGGGTTCAGCAGGGGGCGACTGCGAGTCGCCAGCCTGGAAGATGGAGAAAGAGGGGCAGAGCTGACGAGAGGGACAGAATCCGCAGAGAGGATTGGAAAGCAGAGGACGATGAGAATATTCTGTATAACAGCACAGACCCCTGAAGGGAATCCCTGTCAATGATGTACTTTCACTTCAGCCAGCTGATATTTCAAAGGTCCAACAGGAGAGACCCCTGTGGGATTTGAGCTCACAACCCTCCGGCTATGAAGGCATAATTTTTATAGCTATACAACATAGAGCCCCCGGGAGCGCGGCGATTAAGGAGTTATGATTTTCCAGCCAAACTAGTCATTTTTCCCTACAGACTGCCTGCAGCATTTATAAACCAGCGTGGTGCTGAAGGCCCCGCTGAACCTGGCGGACGGCCACCGCACCACGCGTGAGCGGGTCATGCCCTCCAGCGTAAGGAAACACAGTGCTGACGCCATCACTGATCCCCTCACTCGGTGCAGCACCTGGTCCGAAGACCCATTTCCGGAAAGTACTACAGGTCCTTCAAAGCCTGCTGCGCATCTCACAGGCTTTCCCAGTGTCAACCCTGGACATCCCCCCCAATACTCACAGTCCTTTAACTCCAAAGCTGGATGTTGTTTGATTCACTGGTTTAATCACCTGTGGATGTTTCCCTTGCATATCAAACAAGCAGAATAAGTCGGAATACATGCTAACGCACTTGGTGATGAAGTCTTGGTCAGAAGCTGGTGTGCTGGTCGGTCGAGTCAAACTATCCCCTGTGGTTGCAGTGCAGCGATTTCGCGCCGCTGATGTGGAGCAGGACAGATTGACTGGCATGACCACAGCCTTACAGGCTGTCAACCGGTCAGAGGCCGTTCGTAACTTGAAATGTTCGTAAGTCGTTATTCAACGTCATTTTTAGGGTATCCGCAAGTACAAAGAACTGGGATGCTGGGAGTATGCACGCTACACTGCTGCACGGAGTGCGGGGCGTAATTGGTGCTCAGGAAACAATGATGTTGCGGATAGGAAACGGGAGCCCAGTGAACACAATTTGGAGGCTAACAGTCCTCCTCGTTTGCATGTCTGAAAGTTTGTAACTTGAAAGTTCATAAGTAGAGGAGCGTCTGTATATAAGATCAGCAGAGAAGAGGCTTGTATAAATTGGTAAAGTTTTGGTAACATGCGGGTGCTGCTGTGGTAGTGATCCAAAGTGAACCTTTATTTTACCCTGAACAGCAGGGCGTGTAGTTGTTATGGACAAAGATTTGGATTTCTTTCTAATGGGGGAGCAGAGTATGGCTCAGTGGGTTAGAAAACTGCCTGTAACTAGAAAGTTGCCAGTTTGAATCCCAACTTGGCACAGTGATCTCACCGTGGCATTTCATTTCAACCCCCAATTTCTCCAGGGTCTAACCCTGCTATCATCTATAGGCCACTCTGAGTATTAGCCTCTTGTGGAACCTGTCAGCAAACCAGAAAGCGACCCAGGGTGACATCCAACAGTCGCTTTGAAAGAGAGGGTCTGCTGAACAGCGAACGCCGGAGATGGAACACAAAAGGGGGGGGGGGTGGCAGTGGAGGAGGGGGGAGTCAGCGATGCGAATGAAGGAGCCGTGCAGAGGGGGCATCCGACTCTTGCTCACGGCCCACGTTAATCGATGCGACCGGCTCCCACCTTCCAGTGCAGCGCTTAACACTTGGACTGAAGAGGAGAGAGAGTGAGAGAGCAGCTTTAAAGGAGCGGATGGAAAATTATCCCCAAAATGCGTCCATCTGTTTGCTGTCTCGCTGTATTGCTAGTCTGTTTTATTTTGTCGCGTTAAGGGAAAAAAAAACTAATTTCGGGGCTTAGTTGGGCAGAAGCTGTCGACGGCACCTCTGATATTTTCTCCCGGATGGTTTTCCCACTTTGTCTCTCTAATGAAGGCGATGGTGCCTGAGCACAGTAATGGCCCCCTCCACGGACCTGCTGACAAGTCGCCGAGAGCTAAACTCTGGGAACGCTGTCTTTGGGTGAGCGGGAGGGGTGGGGGGGGGGAGGGGATACATGGCTAGAATTAAATGGTTCTGGAAACTTCCGACAAGCCTGCGCTGATTCACCTGCTGCATTAAAACCCCAGGATTCTGGCACGGGGTCCCAGAGAAGTAGGAAATCAACTTTAGCTGTTCATTTTCATTTAATCCTTAAATCGTTTCTCTACACAAAATTTTGAGCCCTTGTGGTAGACGTCCCACTCAAGAAGGGGTTAGAGATCACATTGGCCACGCCTCCTAGACCAGCAGCCAATCAAGGACAAGAGAAGCCATCCCCCAGACCGGTGTGAGATGGACACAACCAGACCGAATCACACTTCAGGGCCACATATGCAGGAGAGCCGTGATTTATGGACGTCCCTTAACGTTCATATATCTACTAATTAATAACGCTAATGATCCCGCTGGTGACGCAGCAGGCTAATTTTACGCACTGCTGGCTCCCCAGTCGGTCAGCCTTTGAACAGTCATTGAGAGAGAAATCATCCCTGTCGAGAATAGTGGGCATCGGCTGGGGAGCTGACCCCCCCCCCCCGGCGAGGATTGGGCTGCTGGTGACGGGTAATTAGGCCGAGGATCAGACAGTTTGGGTCTGAAACAGAGCTAGCCGAACCCTGGTGCTTATTATTACGATGTTATTGCTGTTTTTTATAATTATGCCAATCAGCGTTAATTAAAACACATTCTCAGGATTACATGGAAGAACATGGCTGGCAACCTTCAATTTAAACAATAGCCCCCCCTAGAAAAAGCAGAAGTTTATCCATTAGGGATTTGTAGGATTCCCCGCCCCCCACTCACCACCTGGTGGTCTCCGTCGCGACCGGGACTGCTGTCCGCCTCCCCGCAGGAGTCGTCGGTGGGGGCGTCACTGCCGTGCGAGGTTGATGACTTGGAAGGGGGGCTTTGGCGGGGGGCTGGCGTGGGAGCTGGGGGACATGAGAAGGCAGGGGGGGGGCATGTGGTTAAGACAGAGGAACAGCAGCTAACATGGATTCTGAGCTTCTGTTTAGGTGCAAAACTCTGGGATCGCATTTACTGCCGCTCAGAAACACGCGGGTCCTTTTCCAGTTCAAATCACTCTGAAGGTTAAAAGCCAGCAGCGTGCACACTTTGGGCCTGATTTACATGGGACACTTTCTGCTGTTTTATAGAGTATTCGGTCTCCCTGGGTACATAGTTTTGTTATATATAGTTTCTTCATTTTCTCCGTTTCATTTTAGATTCACTCATTCGTTTGGTTTTCACAACAATACATGCAGCATCCTTCCCCGGCCTGCGATCAGGACGTGGATGGATTTTTGAAGGAATCGGTGATTCTGATGCTATTTCATTGTTATTTAGATGGTCAATATGTAGATTGTTTTCACTTTATTCAACTATCTGCCCAACAATCTAAGAATATAGAATATAGATGCTGTATTTTGTTCCGTAACTAAGAATCACTTTATATACCCTATATATATATATATATATATATATATACCCTATATATACCCTAGTCAGCTGGCCACAGGGACAGGAAGTGTTTTCAGATCACGGTGGAAGCTCACGTGAGTTTGTGGAGGGCGTCGTCGAGGTGACGGGTGTCAGGTTCAGCTGCGATATGTCGAAGTCGTCGCAGTCGTCCGTGTCCTGGGCCATACCCACGCGGTTGAAGTAGCTGGAGAAAGCGTCGGACGTGGCCTCCAGGCAGGGCTGCCCCCCCTTGCGGGCTGATGCTGGAGGCGGCTTAGCCATCTGGAAGTCCTTAAACATCTCCTTGCTCATCTTCTGCCGGGAGTGGTCTGCGTGCTGGGGGCTGGCGGCAGCCAGGCGCTCACTAGGGGGCGCCGTCGGTGCTGGCATGGGCGCCAGGCCCTGGAACATGGCGGCAGGCAGGGGGCCCATAGTCTGCGCCGACACAAAGGTGGCGGGGGGGAAGGAGGCCGCCATGGCAGCCCACAGGTTAGGCTGCCCCCAGATCATGGGCTGGGCACCGGGGACAACCTGAGGGACCGGCAGGGGGGGTTGCACCCCGAAAGCCAGCGGGGCCTGGGCACCGAACGGTGGCTGTGCCCACTGGGCCGCCTGGATGGCCCCCATGGTGACGTAACCTGTGGGCAGAAAAAGAGCTATGATGGATGGGAGCAGCCAAGTGTAGGAAAGTGCCCAGTGCCGATACCGCGAACCA
>JAODUD010000043.1:14855131-14865159 GCA_026784285.1 Stomatorhinus walkeri
GGCCTTTAAAATGGAGCCCTGTCATCGCTGCAGACTGATCACGATTATGGAGCACGGTTCGTGGAAGTGCACCATGGCGGCGTGCCAGCAGAGGGGGTGCACATGATGCGGTGCCTCGCGCGTCTCCCCAGGAACGGCCTGTCCCTCTTTCTCTGGGAGGTGCCCTGCCGGAACAGCCCCTCCCCATGCTAATTCCCGCTGTCGCAGTAAAGCCCGGTCCACACGCTCTACTTCATGCCGCCTTTCTGTGGGACGGAGTGCTGCCGGATTTTACCTCCGAACCCCCCCCCCACTCCACCCCCGACTGAGATCACGGCTTCCAAAACGCCAGCACTCTTGGTGTGACTTTGGCTGACCTTTATCCAGGGAAAACCATCACCATGCCGAGAGCCGTCACATGGGGAGACCATCCGTCACCAAGGCTGACCCCACCTCTGATTACCAGGTAACTGTGCGCGTGGACGGCCAGCCTGGGGGGGGGGAGGGGGGTGGGGGCAGACGCAGGATCTTCCCGGCCTTGACAGCCTGCCTCTGCGAGCCAGCGTGCTCAACGTGTGACGTGCTGTGTGTGCTCGCATTGCCTGTTAAATTGTCACACACGTGAAACACATTGCATGTACGCGTGCTGCAATGCATGTAGGTTATAGGTACCTCTCAGTGTGTGTGTGTGGGTGTGTGAGCGTGTGTGTGCGTGTGCACTGCATGCTCCTGAGCCGGGCCGCCCTGGGCTCTCCACGCGACCCGTTTCCCATTAGGCCCCTGACAGCAGATCGGACACCCGGCCGTGTAGAACGGACCACAGGGCTGCTCTTCTCTCCTCACGGCCATAAATGGCCGCTGCGGGTGCGTCCAAGCGGAGCCCCGGCACAGCGTCCGTCTCCCCCCCAGGCTCCTGCCCCTCTTTGCCGCTATACAGATAATTAATGACCTACAGGCTTCCGATGCTGACATCGGCCACTGTTTCTGCTTCCTCTTCTGTTCCTGTTGATTTTTTCTTTTCACCCAAATTTTCCCATTACGCTGCGCTTGGAAACGCTGCCCCCCCCCCCCCCCAAGAAGCTGAAGGCAGACAATGTAACTAAGGTCTGTGGTCTGACCCACAAAGTCCCTGCTCCAATCTGATGGGCATTAACTCTCAAGCCAAACAAGACTTCAGCTCTTCATAGTTTAAGGACCCGCGATTGCATGGAACAGAAGACCCGTCCCAGTCACATTGTATCCAGAACTATATTTTTATTACTCAGTCTTACACTGAAGACTACATCAAAAAAAGCAAGGAAGTGCTTTACTGCTTGTAAACATTTATTCCAGAATTCGGAGTAACAATGACAAATGTCAACAACAGCAGAAAAAACATTTATAAAAGCCATTTGCTTAAAACCACACAGGAGAAACGTGACGATTCCGGGACACCATCACAGACTGATCCCGCTCAGCAGTCCTGGTCGGGATTCTCAAGATGCAAGATTTACAGCGTGAACAAATCTGCTGCCGCCATCTGGCTCCCCCCCCTCCCCCCCCCACACACACGTCTGCTAACGACATGAACGTGTGCTTTACACCGAGGCTTTTAATTAGCGCCCGTGCTTGGCGCTGAACCGGCCAACAAGACAGAGCCGTGTCTAATCACGGTACCGGTGGCGGAATGGTGGCATGTAAGGGAGGCCATGAGGGCGGAAACTTCCAGAAAACAGCCAAGTGATTCACTGGTCTGTAAATGAGGGTGACTGGGGGGTATCTATAGGCTGGGGGGACTCAGGATGCAGAGCTCAAAGCCCACAGTGGGTCTGGTTGGTCCAGTAGCGCTACATAAACGCAGCCAGTGTGAAGTCCAGTTACATTTTTGGACTCTTTAATTGGAATGCTCCCCCCCTCACCCTCATGATTTCATTTTGGGCAGGGCTGGGGGTGACGACTACACCAACATGGTGGGGGCAGGGTTCCTAATAGGCCTGAACCTACACAATCAGGTCTGACTGGCTCGCTGAAGGAACGGGCTATAACCACACTTCAGTGGCGACATCCGGCACATGCTGGGGTCGAATAGCAGCTGGACACGTTTATGAGAAAAATCGGAGGTGAACCAGAGGCCAGCAAGGCAGGTAGACGCCCAGTCACAACCACATGCCGATGGGATGAGTGTTAGCGATGAGCGCGAGGTTCTCGCTAAATGACTTCATGAGGCTCTGTGATGTCATTGTGCTAACTTCCAGATAGAATAAAACCAATAAAGACCTTTAGCACTGTGACCCCGAACTGGATAAATGTTTATGAAGGGCGGATGGCTTTATATTACAAGTCTACCAGACACGGCACTGTGGTACCACTATAAAAAAGCATTTTAAAATATCTAAAGAAAAAAAAAAAAAACTCTGAAAAAATAAACTTATCACCTAGGATAAGTTCCAATCTGGCTAAAGCAGTAATTTCTTCACAGTTGGCGGTCAGAACGAGCTTGTTTTATTTTACTGCGTCAGCCTTGGCATAATGCGTCCTGTCTTGGTACAAGATGCATTGTTTTCTGTGCAAACGGGTTTGGATTAAACGTGTCATATATATGCAAACTGCAACTGCATTTTAATCTCGCCTTCTGCTACTCCTGATTCTTTAAACAAATTAATTTCTGTGGCGGGCCTGTTAAATCAAAAAGGATTGTGGGACGTCAAGGGCAGACAGGGATGCTCGTTTACGAGGCTGGTGTCATCCTGGTTCTTCAAGTCTGCGGACTGGAGATTGGGGAGCATTATGACCTATTTTACAGACGCAGCACATCTGATAAGAGAGGCAGATCATTCCTGCCCCCGAAAGTAAGGTGAATTTTCCAGAAGTGTGTGGTTCAGGGCTGAAAAACAACTATCAACCAGGTCAACGAAATCCAAACAACGCACGCTAAATCCTCTACTTCAGGGGTACAATCAAGAAAAAAAAATCAACGGACAATCCATTCAAAATGTCATCCTCATGCAGTGATTTCGACACAGAAATTAAAGAGCAACAGTTACTATGGCAATCAGACCTATGGATACAGTGAAGCAATCCACTTCAAAGACAGAGAGCTTTGCTGGAAAAACAACCACTGAATCAGCTTTTTAAAACGCTACAGGGCAAAGCAAAGATGGCGAGAGAACAACACTCTGCATCGAGGCAGTTCTCTTTGACGGGAGACGCATTATTTGCGCCCCCATGTCGTTATTCCCAGAAGGACGCTGTTGCCACTATCAAGATGCTCTCAAGCCTGTGAGCATCTGGGGAAAGTAGAGTTCTGATCTGAGAGGATGTCACTTTAACGGTTCCCAAACCTACCTTTCTCACCAGGTTATCATCCTTCTTCTCTCAAAATAACCCTAACCTAGAACCACTACAAACCTGGAACATTAGCTTATTTTGGATCCCTCGTAGCGCCACATGTATTTTTTTTGATTGACATATTCAGGTTCCCGAGACCATTCGGCATAGTGGCACTTTCAACGCCCCGGGAGCCTGGCTGGCGCTGTGCGTTTAATTTTCTGTTTTGGCGGGAAAGTTACACACCAGAAAGGTGGCCTTCTGTGAGAGGTGCTTATCGTTCTTTAAAATTAGCCGCCGGATTTCACACTCCGCTTGTCTTTGCCTTAAAAAAAAGGTCAATAGTTTTCGAGCGACTGTCAGAAATTGGCAAACGGCTCCAGAGGCTGACACAGATGTTAACTTTCTGCTCAGACCTGAGCAAGAATATGCGAGCTCGGGTGACATAGAAAATTCCGGGTCAGGGGAGAGTGGGGACGGGAAAAAGCATATTTTTTTGCTTATCATCTGGTTTTTGAGGTCAGGGTTTAATTATCCAGCACCGATATACCCTTCCACCTTCTTTTTATACCCACTGATGTAGCTGAGAGCTCTGCAAAAAGAAACAAAAGATCGACAGCTTCTTTCCTTTCTTTTAAAACGTGTTTTTTTTGCTGTTGTGTGTTTGATAGATCAGATTTGCTCGTGGGAATGTGCACCGATTGGACAGCTGCTGAAATTTCGCTGTACTGCGTACAAGACAATAAAGGATCTGAATCTGGGGTGTCTCGGTGCTTTCACAGCAATACCAGACTTTTCCACAGCAACGAATTAAAAACTAGACTCAACAAAACCGCAGGTTGGTAAACAGGAGGGTTTTTCTGCCTAGTTAAAGGCCCTTGTCCAGACACTGGATCTCCTTGCTGGAAAGGTGTCTAATAGCTGGCAGAGGCTGGGGTGGAGGGCCGGGAATGGTCGCCTGGGACAACCAGCGGCTTCACTCTCTGGTCGATGTAAACAGACACAAGCCATTCGATGCATAGTCATTCTCAGATAAACAGACCCGAAGATAAGGGGGGACAGTAAACGATTTAACCAGGCAATAAAAGCCCCGGTGAAAATTCCTCTGCACATCAGCGGCTCAAAATGCCAACAAGACTGGTCAGCTAATTCAGCCGATTAATCAAGCTGTTAATGTTTCCCATAGATGATTATATTGATGTCTAAATACATAGCCCACCTGTTCGCTTTACACCTGTCCTCGTTCTGTCAGTCCCTTGTGAACTCTATAAATAGGCTTTTTGCAGCTATCTGTGTGTGTGTGTGTGTGTGTGTGTGTGAGTGTGTGTGTGTACGGTATAGCTATGGATAATTTCCCGTATCTCTAATCCACAGCAAGAGGAAACATACATTTTACAAGTATGTAAAAACCTCATTCAGGAAGATGCAGTAACTAAGTATTACATTATGTTAATATTCAGGATATGAATCATTTCCCATTTCATTCAAAAAAATAGAAAAGAAGGAAATCAAAAAAATGATCAATAGTGTAGCAGCCACTGCTGAAATCTCTCGTACCGCCCTCATCTGATGCCGTTGTTTAACCAGACGAGAGGGCTTCAGCACATGAAGTTAGCTCACAATTTATAAAACCCACAAAATGGCGGTCATCAATCTGCCCTCTATTGTCACAGTCTACTGGGAATTATTTTAGACAATTACGAAATGATCCCCCTTTCAATGGTGCTGGTCTGTTTCGGGATACATAAATTAGCTTAATCAACATTTGTAATGGCAGAGATGTAATTTTAATAAGCAAAACCTATTTTCTTTCCCAGTCTTAGATGGGGTGCAGACGGATCACGTTTGCAAGTGCGTGGTATTGGGGCAATTCTTTAAAACACACACACACGGATACACACAGAGATACAGTGACAGATACACATACAGACACAAACACACAGATACACACACACACACACAGATACATATGCAGACACAAACACACACACACACACGGATATACACTCTGGGACATGATTTCATCTTCACGGCCATCTGGCTCTCAAACATGTAAAAAGCAAAACTGACAACGGCTGGTAAAATGGACAAATGACTGTTCCGGAAAGCCTGGCTGCCCCCATCCCTCCATGCGATATCAGTGAGTGGGGTGGGGGGGGGGGGCGGACGCAGTTTTACAGCCCTATGCCTTTTATATACCAGGGGCTGCTAGGAGACATGGTTCGATAGGAGCCAGGCGTGACGGACGGCCGGACGGGCCTGTCACCGTAGATATCATTCGGCGGAACGGCTGGGAATTTTGTCTGGGGGAGGGAGTCTGTGAGGCCGCTACCCTCCTGGGGATGCAGTCCCTGAATCCTCATATACGAGCTGCCTGTGAGGGCGCATACGTATCAGGACACGTTGGCGGCCATATTGTTACCCTGAAAATATCATGTTTCAGAGTCTCACGGGGAATTTACACAACATGTGGTATTTATTACAGTGTTAGTCTGCGGCAATATGTACAAGACACAGCGCTGCTGAACAGGGGTAAATTAAGCATGTCGCTCTTTTACATTGGTGCTTCCACGGTGGTCATGTATGTTGCCTGGGGTAAGAGAACACTTCACATGAATAAAACAAACACGAACGTGGCAAGAAGATGTAACATACCTAGGTGACAAACACGTCATCGGAAATTAGCTACTGATGCATGGATCATGGAAAGCGATGATCTAACGTCAAAGAATTATTTACAGGACAAACCTGCCCCAAGTATGTCACCATTACGTCAAAGCTAGACACCTGAGGACCATTCATCACCATTTTTTCTGCCAAACACGGCCCCGTCATGACATTAACCACCCTCCTCTGGGGCCAGAATGACTGCCCATCTGGTAAGTCTGGGCTGCACCCGACCCGCAATTCGCTGGATTTCCACAAACCCCCAAGCAGAACGTTAGAGCTCCGTAAAAAATTTAAATTATACCAGAGGCTAGAAATTTTGCGAAATATGCTAATACATAGCATGATTATTTTACTGTATTCCAGAAACTAAATTAGCCGAGTGTCTGAGGACTTGCATTAAATATTTGCAGTTCCAGAAGGCCAGCACATCAGCATTGTACAGCACATCAGCAACTGGTGCTTTGTGGTAAGTCTGGTTGTGTGTTGCTTCATTGCAAATGCGGGATTAGCTGAGACACCGTATGAACATCGCCCCTCTGCTGGCCCTCCTCCTCACGCGAGAACATGCCGTGAAAGGTGACTGCAGGACTCCACGCTGGCACCATGACATGCTGGGTGGCTCCAGTGCAGTAACTGACTGCTTATCGATTTCTCAGAAACTGCCAAGGAAAGAGATGAAACCTACAGAAATGTCACACTGGGATCAAGAAGAACCAGCGAGAGATGTGCAATGAAAGCCCAGCGCTATAAAGCTGCAACTGGCATAAAATGCTGCATTTAGATTTTGTTCATCACTATCTGTTATGTCGCCCCCTGCTGGAGAGGGGTATACGCTTCCTCACTGATCAGAGCAACAGCAAGTTTCTGGCATTGAGGATGCAATCTGGGACTTGCTGAATAAGTGGTGGGGGTGGGGGGGGGAGGATGATAGAAACACACTTCACCTTCATGTAACAGTCGCCCTCTGAGGTTTGATGAAGGATAAATGAGAGAGGAAACAGCACATTCTGCTGCACCAGAGTCAAACAGCACGGAAGCCGAAATATACAGTCAGAATGCGTAATTAGGTCAAGCGAAAAAGTCAAGTATGAAAAAGTCACAGTCTGATCAAAGCCTGAAGTGTTCACGCTTAATCAGCCCTCAGAGGCATCTCCATTTCGCAACAGTAACTCAAAATGTCAATGAGAAAATGCTCACAGACGTGAAATTCTGAAAGCTAATTGCTAAAAGCTAATTTTCCATGTCACCCCGGTAAAGAAAAAAAACTGTCAACATCACCATTTGATAAACTGAAAACAGCTTGATGAAAATTACCTTCGGTGCCACCATCAACACACAACTTCATTTTTTTTTCCATTTCTACCAGAATTAAGATGACTTAGCGATACCGAGAGCGTAAGTTATTCGGTTTTTGTGAGCATGACTCACACGGCAGAGGGGAAGCGGCGGTACGCGAGGCGGCTGGAGCAGGCGGGAAGCGGGAATCAGTGCGCGCAGGGTGTTAAGTATTCATCAGCCTCATGTACCTGCTGCAACTTTCATGAAGGAAATCCAGTATTTCTTAGAGAGAAACCGGAAAAGAGGGGTATGTGCTCCCTTTCACTCTGTGGGACGTCTAGTCAATCACTCGGGCCGGCGAGATTCATAAAACACATCTAAAAAAAAAAACGAACAATGACAGAAGACAGACAAGTAATCCCACGTCAGCCTGCTGAACCTGTGAGCCTTGCCAAAATCCCAACTTAATCACCATAAAAATGCAGTTAAGATTCAAAAGTTAACAAAGCCGTGACTTTCTCATTTCTACCTTCCAGATATTCATCAACAGACTGGCAACTGTGCTTGCAAAGCTGTTTTTCTCAAAAAAAAAAACAAACAAAAAAATAAATCTACTACAATTCGATTCCCAACAGTCAGAAATATGTAGAAACTGGTAATATAGTGCCTTATTTTCATGTCACAATAACATTATTTATGTAATAGAATGCGCCAAGTTGTCCATACGTATAGGAGCGTTTTGAAGTCATTGTTGCTGTTTACACTAAGCTGAAGTAATCCAAATAAAAAAAATGAAAAGCAGAAACGTTAATAAAATAATAGCTTTGCACTGACAAACATCGTTGCCTGTGTCTTACATCACCCCCCTGGCCCCCCCATGCTCACTCTCATACATGCGGGGCTTCACAGTGGCTCCACTCCCCAGCCGGAAACTCCAGATTCCGGGAAGTCAGCTCACAGCGCTCGCGTTCCGGGGGCAGAAGGAGCTCGTTTGACGGGAACCCGGCGGACGACAGACCTGCCAGCTGCTTGCTGTTTTGATCCCAGCTGTACAGAACCTAGAAGATGCATCTACCGCTAGGTGGACCAGAACCCGACCCCCACAGAACGCGCAGTGAAAATAAACACCGTCATCCTGGCTCCCTCTCTTCCCGCCCCACCCTGTTACACCCCAGTTCCCTTTGCTCTTGGTTCAAGGTTCTGCTTTGCCCTTAACAGTGTGGTTTTCAGGTCCTGCTTCTCTGACTTCCACTTTTGACCTTTACAACATGGTTATTTAGTCAGAGAAACCGGTCACAGCTCTTCCAGGCTCAATGGGCTATGTTTATATATAATAGGGGCACTTTAAATGATTACAGTGTTGGTATGAAGGGGTCCTCCGGAGAGGCAGCCTCACACTGTGGCCTTGTTATGGCCTACTGACCGTCTTTAGAGCCTCTGTCCTAATTGACGTTTCACGTTACATCACGCGGGAGTTCTTTCTTCGCTGTGGTTATATCATTCTGTCTCCTGTTTTTTTTTCAGAGCTTTGGTATATTTGACAAAAGAAATATTGTGGTTTTCCCAGAATATAAATGCTGAAATAACAAAAACAGACACATCCAGTTTATAAAATCAGATCCTTATTTTTATTATTAGAATGCTTTATCTCCTACAGATAAACTATGATCCTTTGCTTCTTGTTTTTAAATTGATTTTAAATTGATTTTAAATTGATTACCTCTCACTTAAAGAGTGACTGTCTGTCGCTGGTCATTCTCGAGAAGATAAACAGCTCTTATAATGAAGGCAGGCAATCAATCTATGCTCTCGGGAAACAGCTTCATCGCGGTCTGTTTTTTTTTTCCCTTGTGCCACACAGAAGACCTTTCTGTGGAAAGGACACAAATGAAAATCAAACACGCGCATCCTGGAATCTGTCCTCCCTAATCCCCACAGCCGCTGTCCAAAAATACAGCTTGTGATTAAACTTCTAATTCTTTAAAAATGCAAATAGTGTTTTAGAACAGAATGTGCTATAACTGTATCGATTTCTTTGGCATCGATATTCTGGCTTTCGATTGACGGAACACTTATGGATCCATTTCTCCTGCTAATAACATGCCTGAAATTCTTATTTTGGGATTCATGTTTGTTCTTCGTCGTGTAAAATTAATCTCTCAAAAGCGCATATGATAATCCACACAGTTGCAAAGTGTTTGCAGCACTCCTGACATGCTGAATATAAAATAAAGAAACCACGGTTTTAAAAGTAAGTATAAAAAATGCTGGAAATAATATTTATCTGAATGGGTTCTTTGTGAGGTTAGTGATGTCATAATCATAGGCTTGGTCAGATTTCCACCAATCACACATCTGCATGTGCTCAGGGATCTGCCAGACTCAGAGATCATCTCAGCTTGGCCACACTTAGAAGGAGTTGTTCTGTAACGGTGTGCCATGGACCATCCAGCGCAGTGGAGGCAGAGCCCAGGAATGGTGCAGCACATTCAAAAACACGGATCATTGGTAAAAGGCGGGACTTGATCCATTGCTTCTGTCGTGTCACATTCGACGGTGGATAGTAATGCCATGGTGGCGGAGAGCGGGGGGGGGACCTTATGGAAGATGATTCGGCGCCGGCGCGTGTGTTACGAGGGAGTGCTGGATCCGGAACCCCTAACCCTTTGGCGTCGGGGGGGCTCAGAAGGCTCCGTGGAATTAAAAGGAGGATCCTCCTTTGACCAGCGGATGTCCTTGAGACGTGATTTACACGTCAGGCCCCCCCCTCGCTCAGCCAGCCGAGCCCCGCCGAG
>JAODUD010000043.1:14894995-14908008 GCA_026784285.1 Stomatorhinus walkeri
AGCATTCAGGACCACACAGCACGGTGTTGAATATTCCGCTCAGCCCCCACATGCTCCCAGAGAAAGACCCGGCATGGCGCCTGACAAGCGTTTGGGAAGCTATTTCAAAGAACAGAAATGCCTGAGGAATCTAAATAATCCGAACCAGCCATTTAAAACAAAGTCGTCTCTGCTGGGCTCTACGTTAGTAAATAAAACAACCAAAACACAGACTTTTTCCTGCCAAAAGCAGCTTCACACATAGCACCTCATCGGAAAATACAGCTACATACAAAATAGCCATTTCCCGATTAAATAAGAGGATTATCCCAACCCAGTTACTCATGTTCCTGATTTCTGATGAGTAAACTATCACGTGTGATTGGTTAAACCTCTTGGTGGGGTCATACAGTGGCTGACACTGTGCTCTTACACCTGCAGGGTTTGGGTTCAATTCCCCCCAGTCACTGTGTGGCGTTTGCACGTCCCTTCCGTGCTGGTTTGGGTTTTGTCTCGCAATTGAAAAACATTCAGTTTGGAGACTCTGAAATGAAGTGAGTATGTAGACTGTCTGGGGGACAGACATCCCATCCAGGGTGTCTCTCTGGGGGACAGACATCCCATCCAGGGTGCCCCCGTCTTGGTTCCAAGCTCACTGTCACCCCCACCTCTTAGGGAAAATGCCTGGATTGTGCTGGCAGCTTGAAACTCATGCATGTAAGGGAGATGCAGTCTGCACATGGAATCTGGTGTTAGCTTTTAAATGTAGCTGCACGTGTTTTCATGCATGAAGAAAGCAGCGGAGTGTGAAGACTGGTCACATGGCCACCCACCCCCAAGACCCCCGGTAGGGCCACACCCCCGCCCCCTGAAAGGGCCAGCTAGGATGCCTCCCTTCCCTTCCCCTCCCCCCCAAAAGGTTTGGGTCATGATCAGGCATCTTTCAAAGCACTTGTGCCACAGTGACAGGCTCGGAAACATTTTTCACATTAATAGGTTTGGGGGCTAGGGTCAGACATACAACTAAATGAAGGAAAAAATCTGAGTGCACCATTATATGATCATATACTGACATATCGTTGGTTTAGTACTGTGACGAAGGGGTTAAGGTTATCTGAAAGTCCATGCAAAATAAAATGAGAATGACGAAAAAAATGACTGTATAAATTATTATGACGGTTTTTTAAAGACAGCAGCACACACGAGTTTCATAAGCGGACGCCTAAAAGCAGCCATCGACAAGTTCTTCCGGGATTATTTTCAAATTCGGCAATGTAATTTGAAAATTAATTTGAAAGTCGTCTAATTGAAAATATGCAAATTGGCTGCCGCCCTTTCAGGCGACCAGGCGAACGCGCGAGGGTAAGTAATTCGGGACAGCGGTTCAATTACGGTTCAATTACGTTCGCGCTGAATATTTATTATAAGCGGTAATAAAAGCAGTAGCTGACGAAATCACACAAATTGTTGTCTGGTTCATTCAGCAAGGCGCGATGTAATTGAAAATAATTAAAAACACAATCACGGGGTTTCACACTACAGTTTAGACCCAAGTGACTAGCCAACAATAAAATAAGACTTGGAAACAGCAAGATATAAAAAAAACGTTTTTTATCATCCTGAAACAGCATTTATTGTAGGACGACTTGGGAAATTCATAAATCTTACAAAAGAAAATATTTCTATTCGTGCCTTTTAAACACCCGTGATTGACTATAAGTAGTGATGGGTTTCAATGTATTAAATATATAGCAAACATGTTTTTAAAGTTACAAGTTATTGCTGAATGATGCCTTTGGGACATAATTAGAGTGAGTTTTAAATTTTTACAGACCTCCATCTCTTAATTTTTCCACAGTGCTCTGAACGATTGAACTGATCCCATCCTCTTCCAGTGGTGATGATTCCCTAATAATAAATAATTGAAGAAATTCTACTTCCTGTATTAATAAAGCCACCGCATTTATTAAAAGCAAGTTGTGTTTGTAAATCCAGGCTTCACCATTCGGATCACTTAATGAAAATGTGTTTCTATGAATATTATATTAAGCACAATGCGCTCTTCAATGGAAGCCTACAGTCACGGTGTATGTGTTAATATACAGTGTCTGTGACAGATCCATCGGGAACCACACGCTCCTATTGGTGTATATAATGAGTAGATGTACCAAGATACAAAGTGACCAATCTGTCTTATAATCAAAATCACACAGCTAAAGGTCAACCAGCAGCACTGCTAGAGATTTTGGGTCCCACATATGACATTGGGCCCTCAGCCCAGACCAATCCAATTATGTTATAAACACGCAGGCCCTGAACTCTGTGAGGTTGCCTGTTCTGCGGGCCCTCGCCACCATAGCCAGGAGTAATTCCACATATCACATGTATTTGGTGCCATTTTCATAATGATTGGGACTTTTATATATCTAACCATTAATCCATCCATCGTCAATAAACCAAGGCAGCAGGATGTCAGATCCTTTGATATATATATCGGCTAGGACCTCCCTGTGCAGTCAACCTGTCCACGCATCTCAGATCTCATGAAGTCTTAAAAAATCGGAACACGTTTCAAGCTACGCCGAGCGTCACGTCCGATCTGGGTAGGTGATAGCTCAATGTTTCTCATGGTGTTACGAGGACACGTCACGCCAGAGGATTGATGTCCATCACCCTCAGAAGTTTACAGCGGGGTGCGGAAGCGTCCGTTATCTCTTACCACGCGGGAGGCAGCTTCCGACGTCCCACATGGTGAGATGTGCGAGATGGGGTCAGATATAGAGGAGATGCGACGGCACGTCGCGATCGATCAGCTTGAAACAGTGCAAAAGAGAAGGCATGCACGCAGGGAATGATTCGGTATGTTAGAAAAATACTCAGACTGCAAGTAAAAATGGAGGGAGATGCCCTTACTGTACAGAGAGAAACTAAGTATAGCCATGAGCCCCCTGCTCTTTGCTTGAGGAGACATACTTTTAAACCTTCATGAGTTTTTCAAATCTAACCAACTATCATAAATTTGCTGCAATCCCACGATTCCTCATTTTATATCGTAAACCCAAACATCCAAAAACTGAAACAAGAACCCGGACAAACCGCTTGCATCCACTCGTACCTTTTGGCACTGACTTAATTAAAATAATTTCCGGGGAATCATCGTCTTGTGAGTTAAACGTGTGGCACAGTCCTTCACCAATGAAAAATCTAATTTTCATGAAAATGGTATCACCGCTGCGGAATCTGAACCCACAACATTCTGGATTGGTACAGATTCCTAAGCAGCTCAGTTACACCACACCCAAATGAATGTGTTCTGCAGAGGCAGACGTTTCAGGTTCAGAAGTATTGTATGGATGTGACTCTTTATACATGGTTGGTTGAAACAAAATCCTGGTTTGGATTTTTATTTTCTGGACCTGAAATGTCCGCCTCTGGTTTTCTGTTTATGGAATTAAATTTGATATTTTAATGGGTGGAGGAGAATGTCCTGCGTCTTCCCCATTTCACATTGTCTTACGTGCGATCCAGGCTGATAGCTAAAATATTCTGGGCCCTCAGAAAAAAAGCGTCACCTAAGCCTCTATAATTTACTTATTCAAGAACCCCTGTCAAATGCCAGGCCCCAGAATCTGTCAGGGGATCCAAGCCCCTCCCACACCCCTGCAATGAGCCATGAATCTCGTCATGCACAGATTCCACAGCACTCCAGATGTGCTGTAAAAGTGTCTCTGCGGACATCCCGTCCCTCATTACATATATCACTTCCTGTCTTGAAGCTGGAAACCTAAAATTTTGCTGCACACTGACAACCTACTGCTACTAAAAAGAGGGTAACTATGACGACCTTTGCCCTTTATGGCAAGTAAGGAGGAGACAACGCAAATCATTTAGATTTCAAAGATGCCGCGAGGATATTAAACGCATTAGCTGGCCTTAAACTGATTCAGAACCGAAAGAACGTGCTGCTAATTTGGCACACATTGTGTTTCGCTAAGTGCATAATGTGATTAGCATTGACCGCGCTCGGAAATCCTACTGGCACGCGATCAAACAGCGAATGGCAAACAACTTACCGTTTGAACACCTCTGAAGACGCGATCAGAAGATTAGGCGCGATTTAGCAGATGCCGAAAACGTTTTAATTAAAAAGCCCCGGACGTGGAATTCAGGACAGCTGAAATGGGAGCAGGAATTCTTCAGCTTGCAGTGCTAGGGAATGGAAATCTATGCACTTGGTGGGGTGAAATCTTTTACACAGTGGTGTATTGATTATGGGCATCCAGAAGGTTACTGGTTCAAATTCTTGCACCAGCTGCAAAGTTCTATCCAGTGGAACTTTACCCACGTAAATCATGTTGCCCCAAACTTTCCTCTGGATGCATCTCATTATCCCCGCAGCATATGACCAACTGCAATCATATATCCCTAAAACCAGCTGTGGCCCCTTGCCTCCCTCCCTTACTCGTGCTTGGTGATCTCCACAATTTGGGACCATCAGCATGGACTGACTGGTTGTTTTTCATATGGCGCCGTCAGGTTTGTTAGGTCTAAGCAGAGACAGAATCTTCTGGAGAAACGCTGGGAGACGGCCTTGGCTGCAGAAACTAAAAACACCATATCTTTGTGGAGGCCCCCGGACGGACTGAGACACTGAAGCAATCCTATGCACTTTACACAGGTCCAGCAGCACTCATCTTTTCTTTCATCTTTTGTTGTTTTTGTATTTTACATTCAAATTAATCGTCATGGAACTCAAGCGTGTTCAGAGCTAGTGATTTCCAAGAAAATCCAGCCAGTGATAGACTGCCTTCCAGTGATGAATGATGAATGATAGACTGCCTTCCAGTGATGAATGACGAATGATAGACTGCCTTCCAGTGATGAATGATAGACTGCCTTCCAGTGATGAATGACGAATGATAGACTGCCTTCCAGTGATGAATGACGAATGATAGACTGCCTTCCAGTGATGAATGATGAATGATAGACTGCCTTCCAGTGATGAATGATGAATGATAGACTGCCTTCCAGTGGTGAATGATAGACCACCTTCCAGTGACAGGACTTATACTGGGGGCAGTATGTGGCTCAGTAGGTTCTGCCCCTGCGTGGAAGGTCGTCGGTTCGAGCCTGGCTTTGGCAGAGCAGTCATGTCTGTGGGCCCTTGATCAAGGTCCATAACCCCCCAGCTGCATGTGTGCTGCTGCATGTGTGCTGCTGCAGAAGGCTGCCCTTCGCTGCCACGCTTGCTTTCACCTAAAAATGCGTCCCTGCGTCATGGAGAGCAAGATGGTGTAGGTCAACAGAGAATTTCCCAACATGGATCAATAAAAGTGCCATTATAGTTATCGTTATTTTGGTTAATGTGTTCAAGAATTCCTCAAAGTTTTCCTTCCAGCACTCGACAATTTCCTCAGAACTGATCCGCACCTCCACCATCCCAATTCCCTCATCCTGAATCGTCAGACAGATTCCTAAAACATTTGCGGTCCCCCCAGTGTCTCTCCATGGTCTTCTGGCCACAGTTCTGCCCCCCCCCCCCCCCAGACAGCATGCTAATGTTCTCATCAAGAAACCTTTAATTATGACTAAACATAAACTGTGTTTGGGCTGCAATGCCTGTCCTTCTCCGTGACATTGTAAATGTCTGTCGATTTTAACGTTACAGCTGCGATTTTTGCACACGACGCACAAAGGAGAAGAAGGAAAGTTGCCGGCAGCCAACTGACAACATTTGCAAGGTGTTATGCAAAAGTTCAAGGTCGTCCATTCTAGGTCTCCGCCCCATAGATATACGGTGCCAATAAGGAACTCCTCAGCTGGTGAGCTCATCTTTGTGAGAAGAGGAGAGCACGCTGTAGTATCTCATGATGTAAACGTTCTATGGGGACTTTACCTTTGACCTTTCGGGGAACTATGAGCAAGAGGCTGGCCTCTACAGGATAACCGAGCTAATGAACACACCTGTCTGCCCCGAGACACAGGGATAAGGCTGCGCAAACTGAGGATTAGGACGGATATGATTGGAGAAGTCTAAGCAGGGACCGAACTAGCGAGAGAGAGAGAGAGAAAGGGAGAGAGAGAGATGAGACTGAAAGAGAGAGATACTGAGAGGCAGAATGAGATGGAGCATCCTTATGTTTTAATATTTAGCAGGAATGATTAAGCAGAGAATGACAGTATTTATCAGACGCAGAAGAATGCAATCCACTACATGAAAAATGAGGGGCCCAGTTGCACGATATAATTCTTCATAAACAGACACACACACCCTTAACGAATCACATTATGGGCCCGTTACAGCAGCTTTCAGGAATCGTTTGGAAATATGGGAGTTTCTGCCGCATGCCGTGACAATCTGACATTGGTGACGTGACGGGGACGAGCCTCCGACGGGATCCGCTGGCTCAGTAGACGCACTGCAGCGAGGAGTACGTGGGAGCGACACCCTCTGAAGATGACAGGTGACCTCTGATCATGGGAAATTAGCGCTCTTTTCTGAAAAATGCCCTTTATGTCAGCGTAGGCGTCCCGCTTACGGACCCCTGCATAGACCTGTCACAGATGTTTGTCCAAACAGCGAGGGACAGCGTTTTCCGGGTGAAATCGGAGGGCGGGAGCTGGCAGCCAATTAGCTGTGACCTTCAGTGACACAGCTGTCACTTGTACCCAAAGCGGCTCACGGTGCACACAGCCGGATAGCAGTTCTGGTTACGCACGCTGCCTAGGGGTACAACAGCAGATCTGAGCAGCGCTGGGCCTAGAGCCAGTAACCATTAGGCTAAAAAGAGCCTAGTTTAGTCACGACCCAGCCTGGGCTCCATCCTCAGTGAAATTGTGTCACTCCAGCAATCCAGCGAGGCGACTGCTGTTGTACCCTTGAGCAAAGTAATCTGCCAGAGCAGCTCTGGTAGATGCTTCAGCTCAATAAGTAGATAAAGCTTGCAAGCTACATTGGATAAAACTGCCAAGCCAATGCATTCAGCACCAAGTGATCACTACTACTAAGATTAATCTAACACTCACAGAGGGGGGGGGGGGGCAGGGATGTTAATATTATTTGAGAACAGATGAGACTCTGGTTTCACAAGTTGTCTGCACAAGTTGAACCAGATGGGCATAAGGCTAGGGTTCCAACTGGGAGTGGAGTCGGTCTCCATGTGTCTCATGGAGCCAATCTCATATAAGTGGTAGTTAAATAGCACACAGGTGATTTGACATAAAGAGCTGGCAAGCTGACGTCGCCCCCTACAGGGTGTTGTGTAAAAAGGCAAACGTTCCCGTTTCGTAGGAAATTCAATAGGGTCTAATGGAGACGGATCAGAGGTAGATAGTTCAGGCCCAGAAAGTAAAAATCCAGACCAAGATTTTGTTTCAACCAACTTTAGTATGAGCAGTCACAGTCACAGAGGATTCAACAGGTTGGTTGAAACAAAATCTTGGTCTGGATTTTTACTTTCTGGACCTGAATTATCCACTTCTGAGACTGACACGCAGCTAAGTCAGTTGACAGTGTAACCTTTGCTGGCCCACTGAGCTCTTCTTCTAGCATACACTGGAATCTACTCAGGGTCCAACTCAGTAGGACTCAGCAGAGGCTATCCTTCTCGGTGTGGCCAGAGAGTTTTGGGCCGGGAAGCCACACCCTGGTGGGACCTCAAATTACTGGAAATGGCTGTGCGAATAGCTTCAAAGATCACAGATCTTCCTCAAGTCCAATCAATCTGCCCCTCATGCTGATGGGCCTAGACCATCATCAAGGATGCTATCTCATCACCCTCCTGCCATCTGGACAACGCTACCGGTATATCACAACCCGTGTCACCTGTTTCAGGGACAGCCTCTTTCCCCATCTTGGCTTGTATTGCACTATTTATCCAATCACCTTCCCATACATATAGACTCTCCCCTGCAACTGTGATGAAATTTCGCCCGTGTTTCTCCGAACAGAAGTAACGATAAAACCTGTAACGTGATCATCACCTGGTGATTAGCGATCGCTAGCACGCCACCCGCTCATCATTAGCTGGCGTTCAGCCCGAGGACGGGGGTGCCGTAAGAGGTAACAGGTTGTACTTCAAGGTTGCCGTGACGCTCATTTTCACATCGTCGCCCAGCCAATCAGCAGCAAGCAGTCAATCCCACTCACAGCTTTCAAGTGCTGAGCTTAATTTGAGTCAGCAAAATATTAATTGCCATCTCCACCTGGAGTCGCAGTTGGGAGATTAATGCCACAATGTGTGTGTGAACTCCGCAATTAAGGTGTGAAATGTGAGTGCGACAACGTTGGCAAAGCAGAGGGGGACTCTGTCCGTATTTTTCATGAATGTCACTGTTGGATGATGTTGATAAAGTCACAGGTGGGGGGGGATAACAGTGTGAAGTATGTTTGGTCCCTGGAACATATCCTCACAAATGAATGCTTCTCATGATATCTAACGACCGGCTGTTAGTTGCTAAGCAACTACCCAAAATGGCGGGAGGTCATAGGCTAAAGGCCGCCCTACTGTATGGAAGCCCAACCTCACCAATTATTCTGCTAGTTATGTCTTAACAGCCGGGTGCTTTAATAAGGCTCCAGCGAGAAGGAACCAGCTTGGAATATAAATCAGAATATCCCTCCTGCCTTGCTACTGCCAGCGAATCCCCAGACCTTGTATGAACCACGCCCCTTTACCCATAATCCACATTCAGTGTAAACAAACCCAGCCCACTATCATATGGATCATAACATTGCACTGAATGCATGCTGTTTTAAATATTAAATGTTTCAATTTGTGTATCCTGGATGCGGGCGGACGGCGTGTTTATATCTGAACGTTTCCTCGATTAGCCGTCTCACAAGGTGAAACACGAAACTGGGTTAAAACCCGAAAGCGAGTGTTCAGTAAGCTAGCAGAGAAACAAACATGGCTGACGTGCTCTCACAAGAGCCACTAATGGATTACTAGGTTATCAGCTGTCTCCAGTTTAGTGCTCCGGAGCACAGAAGGGCCATGACACGGTGCCCCTTAGAGGTGCTTTACATTTTTAATACTCGGGTGTATTAATCCTGCAGTAGCTAATTAGCGGAGTCAGCCAGCATCTCCTCCAGAATTCAGCTCTTACAGCACATACACCAGTGTTTAGTATTATTCATAGACCAAAAAGTTGTTAATTTAATGCTATTAAACACTGTAGTGAATATTCATCAATAGCTCAAACTCATTTTCTTGCTTGATATTTGTTAAAAGTCCCGCGAAGGTGAGGAATCCCAAGGTGCTGTCAGAACTCCACGACGGCGTGGGTACGGATGGAGTCACGGTCGGGCTTGGACCCCACTCTCATGCATTAGACTTGGGTCTCCGTTATGCTTCGTTTGACTGAGGAAACAGGGAGTTCGGCGTGACCCCTGCATGTCCCTGAGAGGGGGGGCTGGGGGGGCGTCAGGCTTCTCTGCACGGGCCGAGAGAAGCTTCTCCTGGGTCTGCTACGGCGGGGAGAGCGTGGCGCTAATCTGCTGGGAAGTCAATTACAGGTCTCCCCGCCCGCTGTAAGTGGATTTGTCATGTAGCCAGTGGAGCACTAAGCTCCTTTAGCTGTGGGATCAAAGGAAAGGCTGACAAACGGCAGGGGAACACGGTAGCGCGGGGTTAAAACAGAGCACTGGGAATTATGGGGGGGGGGGGCGCGGCTGAGTGCGGAATGTGTCTCCAGTGGTTAGACTCTGACTGTCCAGCATCCCAAAACTGCATGGTCCACACTGACGTGTTCAGCTTCTGTCGCGTGACCTTCCTGTAAGGTAACTTTCTGCTAAAAATCAAACACATTCCCTTCAAGATAACAGCGAAATGGCAAAGCATCCGGAATCAGCATCAACTCGGGAACAGAGGAGAATGCCTAAATTTACACTCCTAATCTCTTCCTGCTGCCCTCATACCTCTAGGCGTGGGTTGTGGGTTCAATTCCCACATCCTTCTGTTCCCACAAGTTTCTTGCAGTGCAAAAGCTTGCAGCTAGGTGTGCAAGAATGTGTATGAATATGCGCCTGCCACGAACTGGCAGTTTGTTCAGGGGGCCCTGTAGCATGCGGCCCCTGTGCTTCAGTAAACAGGTTCTAGACTCACTGTAAGCCAGTACTGGAGGGGGTCAGAAAGAGATGAGTATATAAAGTTTGGGGCTTCGGTTTCAGTTGGGCCTCTGGTGCATGTGGGACTTGGAAACAAAGTGTAATATCCTAGAGAGAGGGTTGGAAACACATGACCATGTAACAGAACAGGCCTGCACCCGTCTGCATTTAATTTGCAAAAAATGTGGTCGAGAGCGAGTGTCCTCGATGGGAGGCAAACAAGGCGATGACTTCGGGGCGCTTTCGCTACACCAACGCGACACGGTACCGATTAGCCTCGTTTCCTGCACCCCAGCTGTGACCCTGTCCCCAGACGAACGTTTAACCCACATTCCACGTCACCACGATCCATTTCGCGGAGAGAAGAAGTGCTGCCCAGCATGGCCGCTGTGCGTCACCGTGGCGATCTCTATAGCGATGACCGTAGCGATCACCATAGCGATCGGCTCGGCAACGGCGGTAGGATGTGAATCCCTCCGGAGGGCAAGCGCACATATGCTCTAGTGACAGAGAACCAACGGACACCTGGAGCTGCACTCACCCACACAGGCATAAGCGGGGCGGGGGCTGAGCCGGGCGACGGAATGACACAACACCCAGACAATCGTGGTGGACCACCCCCCCTTTGCCATCACCTCAGCGGGGCGCCAGAAACAGGTCCCCAAAAAGCGAGACACACACATGGAGCGAGAAAATAGCCCCGTGGATCAGAAGTGGGCTAAAGTCTCTCCCTCCAGACCTGTGTCTTACATCCAAGGGTTAACGAATCTCGCCAATTTATTTCATTCTTTTTTACTCAGGGTCTCAAATTAGCAATTCAAATTGAAGCTATTTTAGTATGCTGTCCTGATTCTCCTTTATGCTTTCCAGGCAGTTTGACAATATTTTCGTTAAGCACCATTTCTCCCACACACACTAACAAGCGTGGCGAGATCGGGTGGGCAGGCAGGCGGGGGGTGGGGTGTTGGGATTGTGGTGGCAGGACACTGGCCTCTGCCAGGACGCCTGTTTAGCAAACCTCATTTGCATAGAATAACGGATCCAGGCTCTCTGTCGTCCGCAAGCTTGACACTTGCTTGCCGTCGTCGCGTTCCCGCGCCAGCAGACGTGCCGTTCGAAGTGCAGCTGGGGGCCCATCCATGCGGTGGCATAGGGGCATGCCGATGCCCCGATGCAGGCCCGGGTGCCGACGCAGAACATGAAAACGGGCGGGCCATCTCCTTGGCTTGACCCGATACTAAGTCCGCCGTTTTTTTTTTTTTATCGTTAAATCCCTTCTCCTGAAGCCATGCATTGTGACCACTGGCTGCAAATTAAAGCGGCAGCATATGACATCTCAGGCAAGACTCGCATGAGCTGCAATGAAATCTGCCTCTGGATTTGTTAGCCAGCGGCCTGTCCAGAAATACTGCTCGGAATTCCGTGCTTCGCTGGGATTAGCTAGCAGATCATGATTTGCTGTCTGCTCCATATAGCGATACCCAAAATAACATACACAATATGGCGTCTAAATATTCAAATCCATCCATCTTCTGCTGATGGTTACTGTTATATGTAAATATTTTAAACAAATAGCTGGGGAACAATCATTCACTGTGCCTTGCATTTGACCAAAAACTGCCGCCTTACTCTGACCTCAATTTTAGAGACTATGCAATTTTGCCTGTATTTTTGTTACCTAATGTTTTAATTCAAATAGGAGGCATTAAGTCTATGATGGAAAATGGCAGTAGTCACTAATGAAGAACAGGTGAAATTTATGATTTAAGCAACAGTATAGCTAGGCGACTGACTGTCATGCAGAACTGCAAGATGAAGACATTCCCCATGTCTTCGTTTGCCAAGCCATGTTCACCTCCCGTCTAATCTGCGACAAATCTCTCCGGGCGTGACCGTCGACCTACACGATCAGCCCGATGCCACTTCCCCAGAAGGCCACCGCATGGGCCGATATGACCTCCTGAAATTCACGATTTGCCTTTGCGCTGGCTGCCAGTTGGAGCTGTTACGGAGATCGCGACCTGCCTGCCACCTGGCGCGTTCGCCTGCCAAAGAAACAGGGACACCTTCCCACCAGGACCCCCCCCCAAAAGGACCTCTGCTATGGGACGTCTGCCTGTCCCTCTCACAAAGTCCTATCTGTCTTCTGCCTTGACTCCACTCACACTGAGGGCTGCCAGATACCTCTACGCGCTGCCCTGCACTCAATAACTGCTTATAGAAGGCAATTCACATTACACTAATCATCCAGGTACGGTGCTGTTGATGTTCCCTTCCCACCGCACACAGGCCGCTGATTTAAGATTTAGTGTGTGGATGTGCCTTTAATGGCGGCCGTTGATCTTACTGAGAAACTCTTTGCCAGCCCACCGCAGTGCTTTCCCATTCTATTCGACCTTCCAAGTCGCGTGTGGTTGCTTGTGAAAGATGGTTTTTAAGTCTTTCTATAGGTGCTCAGAGACTCCTGACAACTGAGATAAAGGGGGACCAATGAGAGCACGCCATGTCACCACTACAGACACGCCCCCTCCTGCAGGTCTGCATTAAGGAGCAGGACCCATTATCTCTGTCTCAGCTATTTGCAGGTGAATCCAATGCCTGACAGGTTACTCATATTGTTAACAGGCCGTGTTTTCGACGTGCTGAAAACTCAATACCTCTGCCTGATGCAGTCCAGTTAATAAATCCTTTTCATAGCACAAGTGGTGATTAAAGATTTATTCCCTCCATTTCCATATATGCATACATTATATAGATTTTTTTGTATTGAAGTCCCTATGTGATCAGCCTTGGCATAATACCAACAGATCTTGTTATCCGGCTAGCAGCCCATGCATGTGGGTGGGGGGGGCCGTGACGCGCAGAGAGGCGTGCACCGCAGGCTGTGGTCTCGCCAGCTGCCTCTGCCCCCACCCCCCCCACCCCC
>JAODUD010000043.1:14942939-14963213 GCA_026784285.1 Stomatorhinus walkeri
GGGGCAGAGGGGGCATGTTGGAGTTTCTGCACTCGTCCAGCGACCCCTGGGCTGTACTGGGTCAACATCGCTGGGAGAGGGATTGATTAACACGTCTCTGGAAAGCCCACGAAATACAGCGTTTACACTTCCCAGTGGATTTATTTTAACCTTAATGAAGAAAAACATACAAAGCACATAAAATCCAAACGACTTTCAGAGCCTATAAGTCGGGCCACATAGCCCTGTCATTACTTTGCAGGCATTAAGCAATAACTCTTCCTCTGCTCTTACAGGAAAAGGGGCGGCTGATCACATTAAGGTTACTGACCGCAGACTATGGACAATGGTGAAGCTCACTAAGGTCCACTGGGTCGAGCTGACTTTTTTGCATTTTGCATGTACCAAATAAGACTTTAATCAGCCAAAAAAGTCGAGACACCCCGGTGTGTGTTATTAAAGGATGGGTGCCGTAGCTGGGTGCGCGCGGCGAACGACGTTCACAACCATCCCGTTACTCTGGCTCCCATACTGACGGGACTGTGGCAGCCAGCAACTGACACTGCGATGAGAGACGACATGCAGGCGTTTACAGGTCTGTGGGCAGATCCGTGAATATGGCAGGCTTTAGGACAGCGGGGATGGAAAGGAGTCGCCGAACTGAGTCTGGAATCACCGGCCACACCCCAGCTACGGAAAAACTCACCATATATTCACGGCGAGAGAGTGTGGCTGGAGAGGAAGATGCAGGGCCCTCTCCGCTGAGAGTAATATTCAGCTCCGGAACGATCATCTATCCACCAATTTTCTGCACTAATAAATCAGTGTGATTCACTGGAGACGTGAGGAAATGCGAAAGCACTGTCAGGAGAGGCACCAGCTGGCCCGGCTGACGCTGAATTAACGTCTGCGAGCATCCCCCCCCGCGATTCAGTGACTGACCACAGTAAATATGGCAGCCATATTTTATGATAAACGTAGGTATCCATTCAATAAAAAGCCAAATGTCACACCGGCCTGTTAATTCTCATTAGTAGTGCTACAGTGGCTCGGGATAATATTCCAAAATCTCACATCTACAGTCTGCCACCAAATCCTTGTGGGGTGTGAATTTGTATGTCGGTCTTCTGAGAACTAGACGAATTTCTCCCCCCACGTGGCTCAAGCTGCCTGCTATAGCAGATTGAGGTGAGACCCTGCCCATTCGCACTTCCACACACCAGTATCCATCAGCTCTGAACCCTAGATTTCAGTCCACGCTCCCGTCTCTCTCGTGGCTGCCAACTTTGGTTAGCTGGCGTTTACATGTAATAGCTTAATTTCCTTGTAAAAAGTCTGTGGCTTTTATAAACCACCCAAACACCTTTGATGCAGCTAACTTCAGGTCTATAACGGAATAATATAGATCTGGAGTAAGATCTTGCCCGAGCGTGAGAGTATGAAGGCATGAGTGTCACGCCAGATTCGTGAGACTTGGTCTCTATCTTGGGGTGATGTTGACCCACGACGAGGGTCGAGTGAATATCTTCTACTGTCCTTGACTGAGAAGCTTCATGTTGAGTTTATTTTCCCATCTCTGGATGCTCCACATGCTCCCAGATATCATTTGAGTTAAAAAATCTGCCACAGCCCCCACTGCACCCCGAAATAGTAATGGTCCCCTCCTCCAGCGCTACCGGCCCCGGGGCCCCACCCTCACACAGGGGCTCCGTGCCACAGAGGCCCTGTACACTCATACTGGTTCCTTCCCTGGTCCCACTAGGATTGAGGCCGGCCAGACAGTGCTAGAGAATTGGTCTCTCTGGGTGTGCTAATCTGCTCTTCCCAGAATGCCCTGGGAGGCTCCGCTCGAGAACAGGTCCAACAAATTACCTGGTCACCAGCCGGAAGACTTGTTTCTTGGCTAGCCTAGTTTGAAAGGCTAAGGGAATAGGCTAACCTACGTTGCTGCGTGGCTAACCTAGTTTGAAAAGCTAACCTAAGGCTGTAAACCGACTATGAAATAAAAGCAAATATCCAGACACCAACTGGCGTCCCTGCCTATATCATAAAGGTGAATTTATGGCACAGGGGGGTGGGGGGAGGGTATCAGCATGTCAAAACTTCATCAGTTGAGCCGTGGTCTTTGTGCCCTGCATAACACACAGATTTTGCTCTTCGCTTTTTAAGCTGTTTTAGTTTTACCTACTACAAAAAAGGCGAAGTCTTTGTTCATTCAGTCGCTTTTCCTCCCTTTCCTTTCATCCAATGAAAAGCCACCCCAGCTGGCCATGTCACCCCCTGCTGCCTCCATGTTGCGTGTCTCGCTTATCGAGCCGGGAGCACGCTCCGCTCCAGCCGCGCCACACCGCGCTCCCAGACCGAAGTTGCCGTTTATCTATCCTGATGACAATCGCACAATAAGCTTGTTTTCTGTGTAGAATTGTATGATATTTCTCCAGCAATGGATTTCCTTTTTGAATATTTCCTTTGAGAAAAATGTGATGGTATCTGTCCACGGCATTAAGCTGCAGTATTACAGGAATTTGCCGTGGTCTCTATGGTCGTCCAAACCAAAAAAAAAAAAGTGCAAAAAGGTCTTTTCGAAATTCGGCTGGGAACAGACAATGAGGAACTGCAAAATGACAGTTATTTCTAAGGGTTTCATTAATGCCTGTTTTGCAGCTGAGATACTTTGGCATTGTCCCATATAATTGTCCCTTACTGCACTCCATTTCCCAGCATGCTTTGCTGTTTTTTTTTACGGCAAACACCATGCCATTTGAGAAGACCATGTGACTAAACAAGCAGCTTTATAGGTCTAAGTTAAAACTTTCATAATAATTACTCAGTTACCGATTTCTTTGTCAGCTGAAATGGTTAATTTACATGAAATATGTAAGAAGGAGGCAATTATCTCAGACCAGCCAAGTAAAGAGGAACGGGGTATGACACTTTTTACCAGCTTCTAGCGGGCTTCAAGGCGGCCGTCCTGGGTGGGCGTTCCCTAAATAAGGGTCGTGTCCCCCTGAGGGGTTCTGAGACATTGGGGGCAGGGGGTGCTACAAGACGATTTCCATGATATGTTAAAAAAAGTTTTAAAAACATGAAAAACCATTACATTTTCACAGTAACCGCAAACAGTCCATGCTGATAATTCTACCAAGTCAAAGCTGCAATGTTTGGGAACCCATTGCCTTAGGGCCCTGGAAACCCTGTGATCCAGTGCGTTACCCATAATGCACCACAGCAGGTGGGGGTGGGAGGGCCTTCCTGATAAGACAATGGAAAATATTTTTTAGTTTACAGATTTACTCATGGTGCAGGGACGCGACGACGGCTCATAAACAGTGACAGCGCACAGCCGCTCTCATTAAGAGGCTCACCACTAACAATGATCCACGCCACTCCCAAAATGCCAAGCCCCCCAAATCAACCCCACAGGACCCCCCCGCCCCCCCAGAAAGTGTCAGCTGTGGAGAGCTGGGGAGGGACAGGCTGCACCAGCGCGCCCCAGTTACGGCAGCCTCCGACACACAGGAGAGACAGCACACTTTCTGGATAAAATTAGAAGCAAGGTACCATCCTGGGCCAGCCAGAGGGGTGGGGGGGGGGCTCGTCTTGCCTCACTGCTGGGTCGATCTGCAATTCCAGCTGCTTCAAAGGCGTCCCTTAATCGCACTATTGATCTGGCCCCCGCTATTTTGTGGCACAAACATCTCTGATTTGCTTTAATCGGCATGAAAATCGTGGGTTCCCTGTCAAAAGTCGAACCTTTAAATGCACTTTTAATGTGCCTCCCAATGTGGCAAATTTAATAAAAGAGCCTGATTATATTCAAATCCTGAAAAAACACCCCAACTTTGCCTTTGAGCAGTTTCACTCACTCCCATCTAAAAAAAAAAGACGTCCTTCTCTTTTTGGTTTCTAAACAAATCTTTCAATGACCATTGATTAAAATTTTCGCAAGACAAAGGCGGGATTTCTCCAGAGAAAGGCATTCCGGATGTATGTACGGGGGGGCTGGACGGGGGACGGCGGAAGGCGAAGGCGGAGATGCAGATTGCCACTTGAGGGACAGACGCTCTCTCATCTGTTTATCTCTCAAAGTCGGGAGGGGGCATCCTGATTGGATACTGACAAACAGGGTGGTGCTGGGTTTCACACGGGTGAGGTGACGTTTCACACGGGGCGGGGGCAAGATCAGGAGACAGGCCCCTTTCATTCACCTGTAGCCCCATTTTCACTGTCAGGATGAGATGCATTTCGGGAAATCAATCCATAAGCAAAATACCACGACAATCACACGGCTCACGCCGGATAACACGTGACCGAGCTGGGCTGAGAGGACCCGGGCAAGTGGCCTGACTGATGGACCCTTGTACCTTGATCAACCGGAAACTCCTATGTTAGGAAGCAGAGCTTTGAACTAGTCACAACATAAAAAGCAGCATATTTTGCTCTTGGGTGAGTGTGAACGACAATGATAAAAACAGACAAACTGGGCCAAGGCTGATAAGATGGCTTTCTGGCGGCATTCCACCATCCCCAAGGACTCATTTGGCAAGCAAACACTCTCACGCACACACACACACACACGCACAAGCGTGCACACTATATCACACACACGCATGCACACTCACATATACACACGCGCACACACAGATGCAAACGCACACATTTACACATGCATACACACACACACACACGCACACACAGACACACACACTTACACATGCATACACACACACTCAGATTTGTGATTATATCTTTGTGGGGACTCTCAATCCATTTCTATGTGGAAAACTCTAATCCCAACATGATAACCTTAACTCCAACCCAGCCCAAGCCTTAACCATAAGTAACCAAACTAAATAAGAGACTTTTGACATTTTTAGTTTTTTGATTGAGTCACAGATATTTGTGGGACCTGGAACATTTGGTCTCCACGATGTAATATAGACATCATCCACGCACGCATACTACTGTACATACTACACCCCATCCCCCCAACAGCGCTGCCTGCTTCAGCCCCCCCCCACCCGTCCAACTCTCCACAGCTAAAACATGGCACAGAATCACATAAGAAAAAACAACCAGGTCACCCCCCCCCGCCCCCGACACCCCGGCAGTGATGTATGGTCACAAGAGCATAAGGAGACTAGCTCCCAAGCTAACAGGGGCTCGAGAAATCCCTTGCCTTTGTTCCCTCTATTTCAAAAACAAAACAATTTCCCTAATTAGAGGGGTATTCGTTAGCTGGTCAACAGCCAAGGACAGGCTGCTTTCAAAATTTCATCCCTTTAAAACGAGAAGAGACTCGACATTAACGATGCTTAATTAGCGTTAGCTTCTAAGCTTCAGTTTATTCCCGACGAGCAGAAGTGGAGGTATTTTTAGCAGCTGCTAGCTCCTTGAAGCACAGCTCTCCAAAGAGTGCTGCCATTTCCTAAGTGTTGATTCATCTTGGTGATTAAACAGGTCTGCACACCCCTGTTCTTACTGCTTTATCAAATGATTGACTCTTGCAGTGCATTGTGGGTAAAGTGCTGGCACGCACTCCCTATTCTGTGCTACCGTGGATCCTGAGGTTTTAGGTGAAAGATCATAAGCAATGTGTTCTTTCAGTTTCAGGTGGACTTCCTCCTACAAACACCAAGCTGTACAGGGCCCATGTTGGGTGTCTTAAGCATGTAACCATGGTTAACTGAAGAGTCTTTCCATCTTTATATTATCAGGCTTTAAGGAGCAGACGAAAGATCCTCATATGATTCTACCAACTGATACCCAATGGGTCATCTTCAATTTGCAAGAAAACAAGATTGGACTGTGTGAAGAAACTGCATTTTTTTCCTTCCACGATAAAGATCAATCATAAAATCGCATAGCGGGGATTGCATTTACCACAGAGCGGTTTTTCTTTTATTAATATATTTTAAATTAACAGCGAAGCCGCTGCTTTTACCATAAATAAAAACAAAGCTATGCTCCCTACATAGTATAATGTCAGTCCTGTTACAACAAGAATCCGTTCTTAAGCAATTGATTAGTAACCAAGTCTAATACCATGCCAAACTGCATTTGTATTTGCGAAATTTTCAGTCGGAGAGAAAAGCACGACACGAACTACAATGCGATACGATCCTAGAAAGAAACACTAACTTGCCAGCAAAAACGGCTATCCAAGTGAACGATGGCGATGTCTGACTCGTAAACAAATTGTTCTTTTGCCTCGCACGGCTGCGGCTCACTACTCCCGACTCTCGGCAATCCACGAGTTAGTGAGTTTGGCACGTTCTGCTGAACCGGTTACTGGGCAATTCTCCTGAGACTCATAATGATATCATTTATTAATGCAATATTATTATTTTTTATTTATAATGTATATACTGTAATTACATTTTTGAACAATGGCATCACTATTTTTATCATTTAATTCATTTTCTTTGGCGTAAGTTACTAAATTTTGGAGTCACATTCATCTAATCCTATTTTTCCCCATTTGGAAATGTGTATTTCAGTACGCAATTTTAGTGAATGCGAGGTTTTCCAGGAACCCATTAGTCGGGTTTTGTATTTTTAGTGAACTGGCTCAGAAAGATGGCGTGTCTGTAACATCTCAAACACCTGCCACTGTGCGGCTCAGTAACACACCACAGGAAACCAAAGAGGAACCACGAGTGTATGAGCACAAGTCTCCACTCGGCAGGTAAACACACATGAATAATGAACGTTGCTGAATAATTCATTAAACATTTCAATTATCTTCCTTGTGAGCGTATAAATATTCTGCGGGGCAAATGCATGCCTTCTCCTGAGACAGGAACCAACCTTCCACTCTTCTCAAAACAGCACCCATCAAATATTCATCCAAGTGGTCTGGAAGACCTCAGCCCTGCAGTGTCGGTAGTCCATCATCCGTCATGCCACGACTCCCAGACAATGCACGAAGGACCCTCTCAGTGGTCAGAGACCCATGATGTCAATCCGGAGCTCCTGCCAACGCCCGTAGCATACTTACACTTCTGGAGTCTCTCACATGCAGAAACGGTCTACGAAATGTGGAAAGGCGACTGAGAGCATGATGGTCACGACTGCTTAAGGTCTCAGGTGTGAATGCCTGTTACAGGCACCTAATCCATTCCTCTAACAAGCAGATGGATACCTCAAGCTTATGAGAGGACTGGTGTTTTTAAGAAATAAATTATTCCATGGGTTGTTTTGAAAATATGGTAAAATGAACCCGTGTCCGTGGACAGGATGATAGGAAGAGAAAATGGAGTATCTGTTTCTCAGATAATGTGGAAACGTTGGACATTAGATGGACCAGAACTCAGCTGAGGATGATATTCTTACTTCCATCTCTGGCCTTTTAAAATGCACCATAACTGTAACTGTCTTCAGGAACATCTATGACATGACATCTACTGAAACGTTCTGCCATGGCTGAAGGAGAGGGGAGATCCCTAAACGTTGTGCAGTCTTCCCAAAACGCCAGGTAGGAATGCAAATGCGGGGTCCTTTATGGTTCTGGACGGGGAGGGGGTTGGGATTTACTTTCGGTCAGCTGCTGGCCAATGAGGATGGCTTGGATGCTGAGTTCTCTTCTGATTGAGGCTGTGCGGGATCTTGGTGTCTTGAATGTTCTGTGATGGGCCACACACAAGAATACGAGCCAAGATAACCTGCGATCCACAGTAGGCATGGATGTATGTGTCCACTGGCTTTGTGAACAGAATATCCCTTAAAGCTAGATCAATCCAGCTTCTCGGGCTGAGGAAAAATGAGAATGGTGAATCGAATTTAAAGGTTATTGTCATGAACCGAACAAAAAAAAAAAAAAACAGAATTTCCCCCTGGCTGTTTCGAAAGCAGCGGTACAAAGAAGCAGCAGGCCGGATGTCAGACGGGACGGGGACGGGGACGGGGACCCGACAGCAGGCTGGTGTGCCGTGGCTGGCATGTGCGGCCTGAGTGTGAGGAGGAGAGGTCAATCACAGCCTCTCCTGGTCTGCTCCTGAGGGTCAGGGGCAATCTGTACAGCGGCCATGGATGGAGAGCTTACAGGGAGAGTGATCTCTCAGCCACGCTGGCACACTGAGGGGGGGGGGCGTTCCAGAGGAACAACAGAGCCACCGCAGATATCAGACCCAACAAGGGGTCCGACAGGCTCAAGGTGCAAATAACATGTTTGCCCCTGGGGGCAGAAATTGCACAATTGAGCGAAACAATAAGCAGAGACATCACCCCCAGTGAGGGGCTGTCACAGGCCAACCCCCCCCCCGACATCGCCTTTGTCCTCAGCACAAAAGGAGATGTTGTTAAACGTTTGCAGAGAGAGACGTGGTGCCCAGCGGAACGGGTGTGCTGGAGACAAACAGGCAGTGTGGGAGGACGGCGGGGGGCTGACATGCGGAAAACGCCCACCCCCCTGATCTTAAAACAGAGAGAGAGACTTCAAGGGCGCACTGCGGCCTTCAGACAGATGCTGAGACTCAGCTCTCTGCCTGGAAGACTCCGGAAGCTACCTGCAGGTGACACTAGCAGACCAGGCGGATCCGCTCGCTCTGTTACTGCCTCCGATGGTTCTATTCACGAGCCGGAACGTCAGACCATGAAGGATGCGGCTGGCATCATGAATCTCCTCTGACATCCTGGCCGAGCGTGTCGTCCATTTACAGGCTTCTTCAATAAGTTACCAGAGACTGCAAAGGAGTCTCTATTACACACTTGTTCAGCATATACACTCAGGGGCACCATAATGGTTGGGGGGGGGGGGTGGAGTTACAACAATTCTAAGCACCCTAACTGACAGGGGCCCTAAATATTTTCAAACATAATTGGATCGGTCTGGGTTGGGGGCCCAAAATGAGGTGTTTTCAGGGGGCCAGAATCTCTAGGAGTGTCCTTGTATATACCGAGGAAATATGAGAGGCATGGAATGAAACTGCAGCAATATTAGACACCAGGCAAAAGCAGCACATGTTCAAAAGCAAATTTATAGGACCTGTCATCAAAAACAGCCTTTTATCCATGAAAAGGACGGTCTGACAGGAGGTAAAACACTTAACATTTAACACATACTCAGGAAAGGAAACGGCAACCAAACTCATTCTGAATCCTCCCCTTAATGTCAGCTAGGACCTTCACCCGTTGCCATTGACGACAGAAGAGATTACAGACGGGGTACGGACGTCTTTCTTATTCCGTGACGTGCGCCCGCAGCCGATCAGCGACAGAGGAGAACTCTTCACGTTGCTCAAAGGCAGCTGGTGCACTTCACCTGGCGCTGCTCGCCTACAAAAGACAAGGAAGCAGGTCTGAAGGTGCAGCCCGTCGCGGAGAAGAGCCCTCGTTTAATAATTAACCCTATTAACGCTGAATTCCACTCGCGTGCTAGAAAAGGGAGGCCATTGTGGAGCCAGATGTTTCACACCTGTCCTCTCACAGAAAGGGATGCTGGATGGCTTTCAAAAGAGAAGCTTTCTGGAGGCTTAATGACGGCGAGCCTCTCGTGAAGACCGGGCTGAGAGCCGATTAATCTCCCCGTGACGTCTGCCTTTGTTAAAGCTCCGGCAGCTCATTCCTGTCGCGTGTTTCTGGGGGAAAGCGTCAGCCGTCGCACGCGCACACGCACACGCACGAGGGGCATCACAGTGCAGACGCGTGTCGCCTGATAAGAGAGGTCACTCGACGAAGGGCGTCACGGACAGGGTTACGGCTAACAGAGACAGTGCCAAGTTTGATCATGTGGGGAAGGGGACTGGTTCTGGTAGCGTGGGATACGGCTCCATGGGAGCTCATGCATATTAGTGTAGCGCGAGCTAAAATCTTGGCTTCCTTTAGATCACAGCTAGATAAGATTTTAACAGCTTTAGGCTATTAGTTAAATTCTCCCCGAGCAAACTTGATAGGCGGAATGGCCACCTTTGGTTCTTAAATCTCCGTCAGGTTTTAACCTTATTGATCATTAACTCTGATTGGTAGGTTCATGGGTCACTGACTCAAAGCATAACACTGTAGCCACACACTGCCAAAACTGTAAGCTCAAATCCTGGTTCTGTGTGTGTGTGTGTGTACGTGTGTGTGTGTGTGGTTTGTGTGTTTTTCATATTTTTATGATGGTTTCTCTGGGGGAGGCTTTTGTTTTTCTCCCACAATTAAAAGGCACGCAGGTCGTGTCCCTAAATTGCCCTAGTGCATGTGTGTTCGTGAGGAAGGGGTTGGCCAAGTACCCAGTGCATGCTGGGATTGCCCGCAGCCTCGCCGCACGCCAGTGATGGGTGAGCACTTATAGAAAATAGATGGATGTTTATTGAGTCCTGCCCAGCATAGCATCTTGGGATGCTACACAAACATTAGCAGCACTGTTCATTAGAACTGCTACATTATTGCCACCGTTATGCCTTTTGTGTAATTTAAAACTGACAACCCTTAACAAACATAGTCTTTAATAACAGTGCGCCAAAGTACCTCGTGGGTAGCAATGTGTTTAAAATGTAAGCCTGGACCTCCTGAGCAAGTCACAGCAACTGTTAGTGATTCCAGCGTTAGCATGTTAGCGATTCCTCACTGGGGACCCACGGGGAGCCACATTTGCAATGCTAATTAACGCAAATTACACAACTCCCCGGTTTAAGGCTGGAGAATACATTCTGACAATAATGCTGAATTAATATCAGGCTCATAAACCAACCTATGACCCTGACCAGTGAAAAGGCTGCAAGATGGATTGTCACAAACCACTATAGAAGACAAAAAAAAATCAGCGAAACCAACCCCCCCCCCCAACCTCTTACAGATATACTCAGACCTGACTTCTTATCTATTGATTATACCTGAATTTTAACTCCCCTGTTACCCACCTGGACCCAACCCCCAACAGCATCACGCTTTCCACGCACACAGCCCCCGGCCCGTGGGGGTCGAGCGGGCATTGTCATGGTGACGCGGCCCTCGAATCGCCACGGCGATGGAAGCAGCAGATTCGTTTAATTGCCAGCCTGAAGGTCTACAATGGGCGCGTCAGGGAAGTTAATGATAATACTTATCATAACAATATGCGGGCGGCAATACGACGGATGTCAACTCATTTCACTATTAATTCCAGGGCAGGAGGTAGGGCAACAATGTTAATCAGATAAATTAATGCAAATACATAAATAACAGGGATCGCAGGCTCTGTTCATTTTTTTTCATCCCAGGCTTAGAATACTCCTGAAAGAAAGCATTTACTGGAATAGTTGGTGCCGAAACGGGATCTTTAAACAGTAACGGTGACTCCCTAGAAGCCTGAAAAACCCTTAGCCTGATGCCGCTCTCCAGAGAAGCAGAGGCTGCTGCCCTAAGCCTCACACTGTAACTCTCACTGGAGGGGTGTCCGCTTTCGGCCCGGTAAACACGCCTCCCCACCTCTTCCGCCGAATCCTGCTGTTATCAACATCTGGAATGGGCTCAGGCTCTCAGGTTCTTCGCTCTGAGACTCATTCGCTCTGAGACTCATTCGCTCTGAGACTCATTCGCTCTGAGACTCCTCCATTTGCAGTCCACGTTTGAGGAGAAGATGATTCTTCAAGTGTGAGGAAGCAATGTATTGACCATTGTTCCCATCTCTGGCACCAGCAGGAATCTCTTACTGGGATGCAGGGGATCTGAAAGAGCTTCTGATCTCTCCCCACCGCCTGGTGACCCCTCCTCCACACGCAGGAATCTGGGCCCTTCCATAGACCACTGCGGGGCAGATGTCCGCGTGTTAGAGATCGCAGTGTAAACACCGGCATGGCCAGTTCGCAGATCGCGTGTGCTGTGCCCTGTCATTTAACGTCAGATGCAGCCTAATCTTCCGAAGCGGTGCTACCTACCACAGCCTTAGCACTGCATTTGGAGATGCATGGTTATTTGGTAAGCATTTTTATTTAGTTCACAACGAACTATTGGCACATTCTTTGCACGCCGGCCACTTGAACTAGTGTTCCAAGCATTTGCAATAAATGGCACACGTCGCATCTCGTCATTATGCTACGTCTCGTATGTTTTACTCATATTTAAGCGGCTAGTGGGTATTCCCAACTCCCGCGCCTAATGACTCAGAATAGCAGCCCAGTAATTGCAGCTCAGCAAAAGCACATCCACTCACACACAGGCCATGATACACCGACAAAATAAAGCAAACCTGTTGGTTCGACGTTGGTTCTCACTGCAACAGTTGAAAATTACTAGTTTGTTTGGTTAAATGCAACTTTCTTATTTACATTTATAACCAACTGGATTGTAGAGGAGGCAGGTCCAAGCAGGTAGTGGAGACAGGACCGAGCCATCTGATTGGTTGGACCCCCCCTCTTCTAGTTGCTTGGGCCCACCACCTCTACAATCTCATTGGTTATCTCTCTGACCCAGTCATTTTTCTTTTTGCCCTCAAAACTCCCGTGAGTGCGATTTTAGCTGAGTGTGGTCTGTTCGTGGTCTGCCATGTTTCTAGGCGCACGTTGTGACAAAATTACCCCGGAAATGGGCGCCAACGCATTAGTACACCTACCCCCTCAGTGCCCAACTAAAGGTGGCAGCACCAAACCCTCTCACCCCAGAATCTGACTGTGGACATGCCACTGAGAAGGAAATAAGCAGCTGAAGTAAAGATTGCGCTGGAAGCAGGGATCTAAGCTCAATCTGACCCCAAACTGCTTAGAGAGCTTAGTCAGGTGACCGTACAGGTGCAGCGCCCCACCAGGCGTGAGGAAACACTCTGCTGTCCTGAATGCCTGAACCATGACTGATTTGCTACCATTTTCCTGTCCCCGTTGAAACGGCATCGCTTTGGTTTGTTTTAATAATTGTTTGTTTTCCCCACTTTGACGTTAAATTCTGACCTCGACACCGTGAAGCATTTCATTCAGGCACTTCGCTGGACGCCTTCGCCGCATCTGAATGACCCCTGCTGCCTACCGTGCTCCCATCATCCTTCGTTCTGTTCCTGCAGCGCTGTTTACCTCATGTGAGTGCCCACGCTCCGCTTGCGGTCACCTGTCTAACGCAGGGGGGGCTCGTTGGAGCCCGACACGACATAATCCATTTATATAACACATTTAAATATTCATGTATCTTCAAGCAAGACACATCACTCAGGCATGGNNNGGGGGTGCCACCCAAATTCAGAGCAAATGCGAGTTAATGAAGTCCCCCTCGGGTAACTCCCAAATCCAGAGCACGACTAGTCAAGGCAGAGAGTTACAGTAAACATAGCAGAATATACACATTAAAAGCAAGCCGCTCTAGGCTGTTTCCCTGGCGTGCATGAGTCTGTGGCAAACTGGCTTCCTGCCCAGGGTGGCCCCTCCCCAGGGTGGCCCCTACCCAGGGTGGCCCCGAGCTCACCAGGGCCCCGCTGTGGTCACGGGAAGCGGTGCATGAAAGCTACCATGTAATTCACTTTGGATAAAAGCAAATTAATTAAACATCCCCAACACACATGCATCTGTATCTCCATTATGCTCTAAGACTTCCAGGCTTGCAGTAGACTGCCACAGTATTGCTGGGGGGGTGTCAAACACATTTCCGGGGCGCCTCTTATAAGAGACACGGATCTCATCAATGAGGACATGCTCTGCACATTTACTGCACCATGTCAGAGGCTCCGCTTCGGCCATCAGAGGAAAATTACTAAATTAAACATCACATTCTCTCTCGATTGGACCAAATGTCACATTACAGCAAATTACATGCGAGCCAGGCCAGAATACCCACAATGCCCTGCTCCAATGTCCAAATGAAGAACATATGTGCATACTAAATGATGCAATCATTTGACAAAAAATTACATTGAGGCTCTGTTGGTGCGGATATAATGATAAAAAAGGGTGGGGGGTTGCAGCCGACCCCTGGCAGCAGGGGAGGCACGTCTAGGATATCAGCCCATTGCAGTTCACATGCACAGACACATTACAGCAAACAAGGTCATTATTCACATTTACATCTTTAAACAAAGGACACTGTAAAATAATCAAGCATTACTTACTGAAATGCCATTATCTGATTTTTATTTGGACCCCAACTGATAACAGAAAGCTAAGGAATCCCCGATAACATAAAACATTTGGGAAATAATCTCCCTTTAGGCATCTATAAATCATTCCAGGTTACCATTTATGCCATGAAGTAAGAGATTAGGGCAGAATCGGTGGCGTATCGTGAAGCGTTACCTGGAGCAGGTTGAGAACAGTTACATGTGATTATTAATTCTACGGCGTTTCCCCCACTGCAGCTAACCGCTGACGTACATCGCCTTACCCATGTCAGGCCGCCCAGCCGTCCCACGAGCTCCAGAAACTACAAGTGGGCCGACACAAAGAGGTTAGAAAGCTTAGGCGTGAAAGCCAGCGAGTCGCTCGGCGACACGGCACAGAGCTGCAGGACGGGTCGATACGGCCGTCTGGCTAACCTGTGACACGGTTATTAAGAAACAAACGGCTTCTACGTAATGATACATTTGCTACCCTTGATGACACCTCCTCCCCTCGATTCTGCACTGTCTGACAACCCTGCAGAGATTTAGCAAATCCTGTCTTCTCAGCTGTGGTGCCCCCTACAGCCAATAGTGCCCCCCAACAGGATTCACTCTAATAAAATAAATCCATCCAACCACATTAAACACCAGCTTTGATCCTTCCAAACGGCCCCAGTCTCTCCCTCCCATTAACGATGTAGAAGCACCTGATAATGCCCGCGTAATTCTTTTATTTTACCCTAGAGTTAATCAATTCGATTTAAAGTAGCTGCGGATTCTGATTTAAGTAAGCCTGACGTTCGACTGTATTTCTCTCTGGCCAACTGGTAAGCAGACTGAGAGCCCCGGAGCTCTGCCCTGGGGGGGGGGGGGGCTGGGACAATGATCATCCCCCATCAGGGCTCATTAACATCACCGGCTCCTCCATGCCAGCAGGTAAACAGAAAAATCACTGATATGCTACGCGCACAACTGAGCTCTGCAAATAAGTGAAATAATTGCAAATGGTAGGCAGGCTGGACTTAGTGGAAGATGACGGTGTGCAGTGTTACGGGCGACACTGGCTCACTGGAGTGCTAGGTGCTAGCGGGGAGAAGTCTGGGCAGAAATCGCAGGACTCGCACGCCTCAGAGCTGCTGCAGCGCCGCAGCCGGGATCCGTGTGGAAGCATGTGGGGAAGATGCATTCTATTTGGGGGACGTGATTTCATCAACCCCATAGCCGCTGGAAGTCGGTGCCAACAGGTGAAACCTGAAAATTAGCCCAGGTTACATTTAATTGGTCAGAATGTTTTATGTTGATACCAAACAAATAAAGATACAATAAACAGAGTCATTATCTTTAAGGGCTTTTTGAGATGTGACTGTTGGAGTCCCTGACCTGAGTGACCGGTGGGGGGGGGGGGGGGGGCTCACGTTCACTGTAGCTATCCGCCCTTGATTGTGCGATTCCACTACAGATCTTCAAACATCGTTGGTTTTCAAGGCTAAGTTTGGTAAGCTAATTGGGATTTTGTAGGCTTCTATGAGAAAACTGAAGGTGAAATCGACCGATATTTCAGTCGAAGAATGTTGAAAAATCGTTCCATCCTAAAGGATCATTTCAGTGTGGTTTTTGAAAGAAAGAACAACAAGAGGCTGGCAAGAAGAGAAGGAAATATCACTGTGGAAAAAATATTTAAATGTGACATTTCTAGACGGAGAAATGATATGTGGAATCTGAAGTGTTTTGGGGCAGTTCACCTACCTGCTGGTACCTAGTGAACGATCCAGAGAATGTGAGTTTGACGTGCTCACTGTTACTGGTCAAACATTTAGTTGTGCTGGTTGGTCATTTAGAGAAAAAAATCCAAGCAGACAAATACAGAACATGGCTACAGAACATGAGCGGAGCGGCTGGTCACTGTTCTGCCTCCAGTATATTTTGTATTGGTCCTTCTGGCTTTCCTGTACAGGTACAGAGCCGCAGCTTAATACAACAGAGCAAATTTGAACGGTTCCTGGCCACTTCATGGTATTTGTCACATTTAACATGGCAGAAAGTGAAAAATATATTTTGTTTCTCAGATATGTGGCTCATAGTTGCTTGGAGGTCTTACAACTCCCAGTGAGCCTTTCACTATTACCTGCACTATTCTACCTTCACATAGTAACAAAGACTCATGGGAATTGGGTTTCCCTACAAAGGCAATATTCCAATATAGGGACATATTTTATTAGTGTCTATATCATGCAACCCTCACCAGGACTAACCAGTGATTGAATCTGGATACAATACATCACAGGCAACATGGTGGTTTTCAGAGAACATGAAGTTTACTCTCCACCACAAACGGGAACAGAAATGTCTCCTGGTGACATCAGAGAGAGTACAAGAGGCCTGTTTACAGAGTTCGTAATATAAAATCTTAGGAGAAACAAAATTAATCTAATGTCATTATTAGGGGACACTGTCCCCTTTCCGTACAAAGCCTTTGTAAAAACAGGCCAGCGTTTTACAGAGATATGTAGTAATTTAGCTGAGATCGGCAGGTTATATGGATGCATATAAATAAATGGCTTACCGGGAGCAGGGCTCGGGCCGCTTGACTAATGGCACATTACTGGACTCCGCCAAAGCCCTGCATTATCGCCGTGATCGATCACTAGCCCAGTGGCTGCTGGTAACCTAGTTAATGAAACCCACTTGGTCCTGGTTGGACTAATTGCCTTATTAGGGTATTTTTTTCCTTGAGATGAAAAGGTTAGGAAGCACCTCGACATACCTGGAAGGAGGTGTCTACCCAGGTTTAGTCTTTAGTGCTTTTTTAACACATACATTTTTTACTTTGCCAGTCTTAAAGGGATAGCGATCGTTATTTTTGTGCTTGATCAGTTGCCACAATTAATAGTCTGTACCTCATGGAAATGAGTTCAAGCAAGAGCAACATGCCAAAAAGAGGGTTACTTGGTACTCAGTAGTTACTCGGCACTGGTCTGGGTTTACATGTAACAAAGCTCAGGTCTGACACAGGACATGCATCAGAACCCTGCGCCCCTTTAATAAGCGGACCTCTTACATCTCAGAGGGGGCGGGATGCACTCTGTTTATGGGGTGTAATTCACGTGGGAGTGAATTATGGCCCGAATCAAGCCCCCCCTCCCACTATTAATGGTATTGGTCTAGGAAGGGGGGTGCGTGGGATCTGTGCTCATTACAGGTGCAGGCTGGGAAGTCATAAATCCCATCATTTCTGCCATCCGCTTGTGGTCTGGCCCCCTGCCGCAGCGGAGCTGTGCAGCGGCACAGGGGAAGGGAGGTGGGGGGGGGCCTCTGGCCATGATGAGTGCATGCGTGAGGAGGATGAAGCCCCTTCCTCAGTTGGTTATAGAAACCTCAGTGGGGAGGGGGGGGCAGATATTTTTACCCACAGTTTCATATTGAGTTTTACCCATTTATACAGCAGGATAATTAGGGGAGTCCCAGCACTGGAAGCCACAGCTGTGTCGGCGTGTGCTGCGGATGGCGGGCCGGGGTCCTGCACGCCTGCAACTCCTTGGCAGTCAGAACCCAGAGAATAGGGGGGAATTAGCTGCATTTTTTCTGGTCTGTTTATCCCGAATTAAACAATGATCTCTAAGACACAAAGATTACTCTCTTCGCTGCCATATTTTTCTAATGAAAAATCACTTTTGAAAGACGAATCTTGAAAAATAATAATGCTTGTAGCAGAAACTATTCAGGAGATCTTACGATGTTTACCAGAAAATCCTGATCGTTTCTCTCTTCATCCTGTAATGACTTCATTTCCATCTCTAGTCCACTTTAATCTTTCTCGCCGTTGTTTATTTTTACAGCCAGCAGTAATTCTCGTATTAACTTAGCAAACAATCTCAGGGCATCTTAAAACGGGATTACTTTAAATCCTGATTGCTCTATTCCCTGACCTCTGCCGTACCATGGAAAGCCACGTGACCTGTTATCTCATCTACTCTCCACTATATCATACAATAGAATGATCTCCAATGACAGGTACATAACATAATTTAAAAATTTCAGGCAATAAATTATCAAAGAACAACTTAATAAAGTAAGACTTTTGCAGAACCACCAAGTACCGTGCCTGACCGTCTCTTATGAAACATTAACCTTTCTGGACACATGTTAACGTCAACATACACATTAAAACCTCTGTACCCTGAAAACCAGCAAAGGTCTCAATAAGAATTATTATATTGTAATATGCCCTATGAAAGGAAACTAATTTGATATTAATCGGGGCAACAGGGAGTCTCATTTGAATCTGTGGGTCTGTAAAAGCAGAAAGCTTTCATAAGCAATAACCTTTGTGCGCTTAATTACAATTCAATTACCGCGTCTGGTTTTTTTTTCTAAAGGCCTATCCTGATTCGGCATTCTGATTGCGGAAAATGAGGTCACAGTCTCCGCTGCGGGTTGGCGTGATGCTCCGAGCACTGGCATTATTAGCTCTGCAGGTGTTTCCAGTTATGGAGATGCGTCTGATTTGTTTGGGAACCGCTGTTGGACCATAAAGCGAAAAACAGCACAAGAAGGGAAAGTCCTGAAAATCCGTGTTACCAGGACAAATCAGCTTGAGTTATTTCCATTCTCACCAGCTTCCCTTTCATCTGCCGTCGGGTATTGCCAGGGTTGGGCTTAGCCTGTTACGCCCCCTCTGATTGGCCTGTGTGTGTGTCCTTCACGTCCACAGCCAGTCAAAGCCATGTTGAGGGTAAACACAACTGAACTGCATTAGGAAGAATCTCAGCAAGGGCACCCTCGCCTACCCAGAACCGGAAAGATCCTACCTGGCAAAACATGCCCAGCCCTCCAGGGCCACTGGGCCTCGAACCTCCAGCCTGCAGGCCACGATTCCTCCCCTGCCAACAGCCCTCTCTGCCCCCCTCGGTCCCCTTAGCCTGGCATCTCCTGGCCCTAACAGGCCCCCCCGGGCCCTGGAGCAAAATGTGCGACGTTCATGTGTATGATAATGTCGTCTGGCTGCAGACTGTGGCCCTGGAGGCCTGTCCTGCTCACCGGAGACGCTAATTAACACAGCACACCTCCCACAACGGACCCCCCCTGCCCCCCGCTGCCGCACGGCACCCTGTCAGACGCTGATCCTCAGAACACTCCCTCGTGCATGTACCTTTTCACATGAGCTAGGGGCCTGAAGCCATTAAAGCAGACCCTGTCCCCAGGAGAGGGGGAAGATGGAAGACCTGCCACCTGACCTCCTCGCTGGCTCCCCCTGTGGACCAGACTGGGAATCGAGGGGTGGGGCCAAACTGAGCCGGTCAGCTGTCCTGGCCTCACGTATCCCAACGTGTCCTTTTCTCTTTGCCGGTGGTGACGAGCCCAAAACAAAGTGGCTTAACTGTTAGAAGGATAAGATGAGACCCTGAGGCTGGTGTGGAATCTTCAGGTCTGACGACCCTGACATGGACGTGCAGAACCACACGCATGCAGCCAGACTGTGAGTGCAGAACACGATTTCCAAGATTCGAGATTCAAGACATTATTGCCACACACCTTAGCTGTCCAATTTCTCCGTGTGCTCATGATAAAACAACAATCACAGCAAAACACACAATAATAATAACAAAGGACCCACAAGAAAGACCCCATCTCATGTCTAAGGTCTAATTTCCTCCATATTATCCCTTGAATGCCCCAGAAACACCGTGACCTTCTGTTATTTAGCTAATCCCCTGATGGCATAGAGAACCTCATTTCCGATCCGCCTCCGGAACAGGGCCGGGTCTGTGCTGTCACCTCAGAGAGCTGCTAAACCTCGACCCACAGCGGGGCGCTACAGCGCCGCAGCCCAGTCGGCCTCACTGCGCATTAAGCGCTCAGTGGCGTCGCGTTTGACCCCCCCCCCACTCTGTGGATCGCAAGGGGGCCTGATCGCATTATTCCTGCACCGCATCGATTTCTGCTTCCTTTATTAAACGGAGGCTGCTGCGATGGGGACGCATTAGTCAGTAAATGCATCTCCCTGAAGAGCCTCTGACAGTTAAGGTCTTGTGCAAACTGAGGATCCCCCCCCAACCGGCCCAGAGCCTGCTGGAGAAACAACCGGAAACCGGTTGCTTGGTTAGGTTCCTTGACAAACCCCCAGTACATTTACTTGTAGTGTGTTATACACCCCCATGCTCAACCCACCCCAACAATGTTCCGCGGCTCGCTGTCTGCAGCCAGAGTAAATCCATCATTTCTCAGCCGCCTGTGATTAGAAGCGTCTGTTCATTGTTTGTTTAAGATGTTGGCTTTTTAACAGTTTTGTATGTTTTTTCCGGGGGGGTGGGGGGGGG
>JAODUD010000043.1:14986228-15002387 GCA_026784285.1 Stomatorhinus walkeri
AAAACAGATATTTATCACACTATGGGGACATTGTGTCCCCATAAGGATAGGTATACCCGCTCACACAAACACACACAGACACACACAGACACGACACCTGTGCCACCTCAGGAAGAGGGACGTATTTCCGTAACACACTCTGAGGAGACGACTGTTCGTTCCCTGCCACCAGCACAAGGGGAACACAGTCATCTAACACATCAGGATGCACCATAATAAACCATTTAATTTCTGAGATATGCAAGATTATTATGAGCTAATTACCAAGGGTTTTTTTCTCCTGAATAGCCTATTGGTCTAAAAATACTGCATATTTATTGGCAAATATATTCATTGCTGAAGTTTTAAAATTACCTGGAAACCCATAAAAAGCAATATAAACAGTCTGATTTAATACTGCCTTCATTATAATCGCAGAGTATTTTCATAAATATTATTATGTAGTTCCATTTTTATCATAAATATGAGTAAATTAGGTAATCACTGCCTAAATTCTATGACCAATCAACAGTATAAATTTTATCTTCTGAAACCATTTCATACATGTCCCATTTTTATTCATGTTCATAATGCCTGGAGTCAGCAAGCTGAGTTATGCTAAAATTAAGTACAATTTAATTGCCACTTTGTGAATGCATATACATTTTCTTTAAATGTTCCCCATTTGCAACATCATCTGTAACTGCATAAACCATGAATTGTAATTGTATAAAACACTCATCACCGTTTTACAATCAGATTCAACAGATACTTTTTGGTATGTAATTGAGACTACAGAGAAAGGTTTCATATACATATATCATAAAGAATGTTATAGTTACAATTACAGGCTGCAAATTTGTTTTCATATAAATATACACCACGATGTACTTGGTTTAAATACTATTTCACATATAAAACCGGGCACTTTTAAAGTCATATATAGGCCTAAAATGAAAGCCGTCAGTATGTTTGATCCTGCTGAATATGTTACTCAACATTGGTGAAACTCCGTAATATTTAGTGTTATGTACTCGGTATATAATATTCAATAAAAATATTCCTATACATTATTGTATTGTGTTCTTGCCTTTGAGACAGTGGCACCAGTGACATCAAGTGGCAGAACAAAATAAAATCCCTGCTTAACACTTTCAAAGTAAAACATTAATTCATAAAAACGCTACATTGGAATTGGAAATTCTTCTACTTTCAACAGCACAGACCTCAAAGCAATTTAAAATTTAATAGGGCATCACAGAACACTGAGGTAGTTGCAAGTCTATCTCCAAATAACAGGGCCTAGATATTACTAGACGAATACATAAATATGATTCGTTTACAGTAGGACTGCAACAACTAATCGATTAAATTCTATTATTAAAATAGTTGGCAACTAATTTAATAATCGATTGGTTGGATCTACGTTATTATACACATAAGTACTGTGGCTACCTCCTAATTTGGGAGCAGTAAGATAACCAAAGCCGCGGTGGCAGTAAATTACCATCAAGCTGGACGCCGACCGTCATAAAAGAAAAAGGTGACCAATGGCGTGCCTTGAGTAGCTCACGTGGTGAATTCTGGGAGAATTGGAAAAAAAACGTTTAAAAATGGCGGAGGCGGACACAGCTGAGTCTTGTTTTAATTCTACCAGAGTTTGACGATAATGGTCGGAGAGACACTGATGTATTATGTGACGTTGTGGAGCTTTTGGATTATTTTATGCAAAAATTCGGATTACTAAACGCAAATGCTTCATTCAGTGGTGTAGTGGAGGGTAAATGCACATAAACGCCATTTACGCACCTTTTAAATTTACAAAACAGCGTTTACTCACCTTTTTTGAGATCACTAATGTTAAGGGTTTAAATAGTTACCCACCATTTTTACTGCTGTGCATACAGTTTACCTACCTTATTTTTTTGTTACCACTGCTTCATTTCTTCATGATATAAATGTATAGTAATATCAAATATTGTAGTAAGACCAGTTTCTGAAGGTCTTGTCTTTGAATCAGCCGTATTTGTACTCGTTCTTGTTATGGACTCGGGATTTTATTTCGAGACCACAACTCTGAGAATATTCTTATTAATGAGCCGTTTACTGTCGGATTGGATAACTAATAACATCAAGCGCAACCAATAGCATTACTGCCGACCGCGTTACCCGCCCCGCCCCTTCACGCAAGCACAAGTGTTTAAAATTTAAATGAACGCAGGAGAGAGGTTGTGTTTGTCAACACAATCAGCTTATACCATTCTATTAGGCGGGCGCCCCAAGTTAATTAAAAAAAAAAATATTTTCTAAATAGTGCCAGATCACAACAAATGTCATTTAAGGCCACCTTTCCTATAGAACAGATTTATAGCTTGTCCTTTTATTTTAAAAAACTAAATAGCCTTATGTTATTTTACTTATTTACCGTTCATCACTGTAGTACGCTGACACAACCCGACACGTTTTAAAACGAAATTTGCCGCCTGGCTTTCACGGGTTTTTCGTCACCAATCGTCTTATTTGCGTCGCTCAGTCATTTAAGTCTGGCGTTTGTAGGACAAACACAATAAGGGCAATTTAGTGGCACTAGTTCACAAACCTTAAGTAAAACGGGATGTCCTTAGGAAATCCGTGCAAACTCGACAGCAACGGGGCCCAGGAAATGGACGCGTAATCATGTGAACTGCAGTGCTACCGATTATTGCATTGTATTACTCTAAACGAACAAAATGTGCAATATAATAAAACATTATTAAGGTCACTTTAATCCTAATATTTATTCGGCACGCCTGTCTAAGCATACTGCAGTTCAGACTAGCATCACGTGCGAATTCGAGTAAAAAGTTTCTAATGTTGACACCGTACGTACATGCTTTAAAATATTTTTTTTACTTTTCTCGTGTGCATTTTAATTATATTGTTAAATAAAACATCTAGGAAAATTGTCATGAAACTGTACGAAATCTTAACTTTTTAAAAGAGAAACTACGACCTATCGTACTTCAAAGTCGTATTCGATTTCTATGGTCGAGGTTTTACGTATTTTGCGCATTTTCTTCAATGTCTACGGTAATGGACGCTTAGCGACACCTAGCAACCACGCACAAGGGCGTCAGTGTATTTACGTTTCTGCGTCCAGCTCTGCAGTGAATCGTAGGCGGAATAGCCTGTTGGAGGCATTTAAAATAAACCAATCACTGTCTTGCGTGGACTCTCTCGACGAATGAGAGACCGCCAGCTGGGCGGGCCCTGGTGTTCTAAGTTAAACGCGGTGCCGTAGAGCTCTTTAAACCAGGTAAAACGGTCCTATTAACGTCATGCGATACAAACACGAAAGAAATTAGATCGTGGCTAGTCAACGTACCTGTAGCTATCCGTATGGTTATATTAGACAATTTTGTGAGCTGGCTGATTCGTAGTGATCTGTGATGTCCCGTGTTAATGCACAGGCAGAGGATTATTAGCCAGCCGCACGCAGCCTTGCACTGAGATCCTTCTGTTTCACGACTTTCGTCTCTATGAACGTGCACGTTCAGCTTCAGTGCACTGTGAATGTAAACCCTTTATAGACCGATTTAGCAAAAACGGGGTCGCTAACTGATCTGACTACCTTATCCAATGTAGTGATCTTTTTTTTGGCAGCAAAAAATACTCGTTGATAGCCAGCATCGTTCCCAATTTTATTTGGAAGACATAAAATTGATTTTAGGATAGCTGCAGCGGTTTATATATGTGGTTTAGTAGATGACAGGTTAGTTGATACACCGAGCACTCATTTGAGCTGTAAATAATGCACTTCATTTTGTAGTTTTCAGTCTTCTGGTGAAAAACCAGAAAATTGTCTAAGGTAGTTCATGTGGTGTTGTGTCACTGGTGTATTTATTTTTGCTATTTACCGTGTCCAATATTGGTCAGTTTTGGTTGTCCATGGTATCTGGTTATAGGATGAAGGCTCGGTCATCCTCCCCGGTCCATGTGCACATCGATGAGACAGCTCCTGTTCGCATTCATGTGCATCGGAGTCAGTCCTTACCTTCCTCCATGGAGGTAGAGTTTAATCTCTGCTTCAGTCATGTTCAGCTCATCTGTGGTGTATAATGAAACCAAGTGTAAAAAAAAAAAAAATCCAAAAATATTCCTGTTGTCCTTAGATGGAACAGCTTGTGCTCACTTCAGTGCCTGATTATGGGGCCACTGGTACGGGGAAAAAAGCAGCAATAACCATCAACAAGGATGGTGAGACATTCCATAAGTCCAAAGAGGTAAATAATATCTGTAAATGTTCATAAAATAACCTTTCAAGTTATAATGATAATAAATACAGAAAATAATACATTTTATTTGGCATGTACATGGGTAAAATCCCAGAAACTCTTGGATCATTTGAATTAATTTCCAAATTTCTATTTCCCACAGAAAAGCATGAAGAAACCAAACTTAATACAAAAGACAGCATATAAGATCTGGGCGGTTAGCCAGTCCGACGACTTTGACCTTGGAAAGGCCGAAGGAGAGAAGGAGAGTTCTTCTCGTGATGTTTCTGATTTTGGCTTTAAGGTGACTCCAGTATTTCCCATTTGGAGTGTTGAGTGAGCGTTTGGGTTTTGCTCCTGTTGTGATGAGGCACACTATGTCGCACTATGGGTAGGTGGCTGGGTCGTTCTCGCTGGCCTACGGTCGGCCATGTTGGTATCACCCATAAGGTTAATATATCATATAATTATGTCATATGATATATAATCCATGTAGTAATAAATTAGTGGCTAGTATGGTGTGTTTGGTACCTGAATTATGGGTCTTTAGGAGAGATCTGAAAGACAAAGGCGCTAAGTTCAGCCTGGTGATATTAAGGGGGTACGTTTCATGAGTCATAACAGCTTCATCACTGAAGGGGCACGGTCGTGCTTTACGTCTTGTTCTACATGGAGACAGTCATGTGAAGAGCACAGTGGTAAAGGTACCGCCTGGTGCACTGTGGTGGACAGAAGGAACTCAGCCGGTCATCCTGTCTCCTTCCCAGGGACGTCCCCCACCACGTGCTTCTGGGACGGCTGGGTGTGACGCCGCTTTGTCGTCTGGCGGTCGGGACGGCCGAGGAGGGGGGCGGTGTGGAAGCAGGTCCTCCCCGAGTCGCTCTGACCTTGACAGGTAGTCTTTAAAACCCCGCCACAGCAGCCGTTTACTCATTGCCTCTGTACTTCAAATTTTGCCACTTCTGCTTCTTAAGGCACGGTTACGACGATATGAAAGACGCGCGTCTGCTGCGGACCCTGATCGACGCCGAGACCGCTGCCAGTGCTGTGGCTGTGCAGCTCGTGTCCTTTAAAGACGTTTTGCCGGATGGCCTTGATGTAAGTAAGGAGCGACAGCGTGATCTCTATGGATTCGATGAAACGCTCACATGAAGGACCCAGCAAGGTCTTCGTTCTCTATCAGTTTCTCCTTTGGTTTTATGCAAAACTGAAAAATTAGTTTCCAGCCAATCTCTGCCTGTTTTACTACAGTGAGATCGTCCTGCCCCGTTCCATCCATCCCATGCTTATCCATTATGTAGATAGGACAGGCGGCTTGGATCCTGCTGAAGGCAGATTTGGGGCCCAGGGGTGAGATGCATGCTAGAGGTGCTCCGATCTGATATTTTCCCTTCGATATCGGCACCGATCCATACATATTATAGATACTAAACTAAAAGACCATTCTGTGTTTTTAAACAAATTTGCATTGTTAAATCCTGGTTTAATCCTGGTTCTGTTGGCAGAAGGCTGCGCTGAGCACCAGGCTGCTTCCAGGTCAAAAATTTCTAAGACAGCCAAACACAAGAATTAGGTGAAGCAGGAGACACTGGGAACGACTAGAAACCTGCCAGGTAGAGGGCAGAAGTGACTTTCTATTGGCAGAGATGACCTTCAGCTTTTCAGGCAGTGCCTCATAAATTGGAGGATGAGCTCAAGTGACCTTCAAAAGGAATGGGAAACATTAAGTGCAGGCGTGAAGTGCACTGCTAGGACAGTTCATATCAGGCTCCTAGAAGCAGGACTGAAGACCCGTAAAGCAGGGAAGAAGCCCTTCATCAATGAGGAGCAGGGAAGAGCCAGGCTGAAGTTTGCAAAAAAAAAAAAAACATTATTCACAAACAAAAAATTGTGCTGTGGTTTAATTTTTTTGCAATTTTTGTAAAAACAGAGTTTTAATTAGAGGACGTAGTTTTTAGTGGAAAATCCACCTGAACGTGCAGGTAGTCGTGCAAAACAACACAACGTATGATTTGAGAGTCGCTGGCTTGGGCAGTCTTCCACCCACGCAGCAGCTTGTGACGCACGAGGGGCTGCTGTGTGACAAAGTGTGACATTGGTAGTCAGAAGGCGGGGGCCATTTTAAGTATTCGCCACTTGCGTATCCTCCCTTGGAAGATATTCAAACTGAACCTCAAATACCTCAAAAAGGCTTTAAACAAGATGTGCAAGGGAGATGGAACAGTACGTCATCTATGTGTCTTGTAGCCCAATTAAAGATTATTTGACATACATTTTTTCATTTGTATTTGCTAGTTTAAAAAAAATACGAGTAATACAAAGTATAATTTATTAGATATTATGTATTTATAATATTAAAATATGAGTCATAATGTATCAGAATCAGACTGAAAAAAAAACGTGCCCCAAGGACATCCTGGACAGGATATCAGTATATCACAGGGCACACACACATACTCAGTCACATTACACATTAGAGACACCAGCTAGCCTACCTGCGTGTCTGTGGATTACTGGGGGAAGCCGGGGTATCCAGAGTGTCCGGCTCAGCCGATTGGAGCGCTGTACTACTGATCGGAAGGTTGCCGGTTCAAATCCCAGTGTGGAGATAGTGGTCTCACCATCATACCTTTAAACCCAGCAATTCCAGAGCCTGACCCCGCTTTCGAATCGTTTTGAATAAAGGCATCCACTGAATAATATTAAACAACAATGAAACTTTGCCTCTACCCTTGGCCAAGTTCTCTATTCGCCTGCCCATCCTGCTGTCTGTGACACAGACAGATATGTAGCTGAGATCAAGCCTGGCATCCAAGAGCAGCAGCACCCATGGAGCAGTGGGTCAGAGGCCTCGCTCAGGGGCCCACAAACATGCGAAGCCATGCGTGAACCAACAACCTTCTGATCACAGGCACATAGGCTTAGCCCATAGGGAGAGCATGCGTACCGGAGTCATGCTGAGTAGGCGTGTGATTCAAAGCTGATTCCAACTGAGCCGCCGTGCCGCCCGACTCAGGATCTCTGGGGAATTTAATTGTTCCTGACGTGGAATAATTGCATGCCTGATTTACCATTGGATTTTTTCCCCAGAGAACTCAACTTCCAGTTAAAAACAAGTTTTATTTCAGTCACATTCACTGATCTGATTGCCACCAAATTGCGAAGTGCACTTGCAATCATTTGTATTGTTTTGCTGATTCTCAAAATGTATATTTTAGGATTCGAGACTCAAGCACTCAGGTGAGTGGCACCTTGCGCGGGAAAAAAACCTTTTGCTGGAGAAGCTGGAGATTTTCAAACGCATCAACAGGTTGGTCCGTGACCAGCTGAAAGAGCTGCAGAACCATGAGGTGTGTGATTCCGGCACTGAGGCCTACCACGGTGTGCATCTAGCGTCATGCTCTTCTGCGAAGGTGGTTTCACTTTCTTTTATCTGCAGGAAAATCGACTTGAGGCAAGCCGGAAAATAGACATCTTACTGGAGAAGCTGACGCAGACAGAAGCTGAGAATCGGGTGATTCAAGCATGAGAATTTATGATTTTGATAGCCCGGGATACACGCAATGGGGCTTTGATCGAGTGGAGAGATGTGGGGAAATTTAAAGAGCAATACTGATTACAAATTAGGGGTCAGGGGAATTGGGGGCTGGCTCCCGGTTCAGTGGCTGAGATTAAAATCACATGTTGGCAGATATAAATGAGATGAATGTGCAGAATTAAGATCTGAATAACTGCTAAAGCGACCTCCACCTTTAGCTTTCACTTGTGGAGTTAAAAAAATGGGAAACATTTTGATCTGAATTTGAGTTTTTACGCTTTACCTAGAACCTGAAAAGAAACCTCAGCGAGACGGAGAGCAAGGTGGGGGAACTGACGGATATGAGGAAAAGAGAAATGGTGTGACATTTATCGTTTTCTCAATTCATGCAATAACTTTCATCTAACTTTGTTATATTCGGTGTGGCTACAGAAGGCAAGACCACCATTTGAGGTTATTTATAACCCTGACAAAACAAGCCCCAGAAATGATCGAATTCGTGTGTCGTGGTGTCTTGCAGGAAAACATTGGCACCGCGCTGCAGCTATCGAAGTCTGTGGATGCCACCCGCGCCGTTCTGCAGGGGCAGCTCCGGAGCAAGGAATCGGAGAACAACAGGCTGTGTGTGCAGCTGCGGGTGAGCGCCAGCAGGGGGTGCTGACACACTAGCAGACTGGCTTATGATAATATACTTAGTGGTCTGTTCGCTGAGCGTGGGGTTGTGAAGCCTGCTACCACGCCCGGCAGAGTCTGGAGAGAGCGATGGTCGAACGGAAGCTGGAAGCGGAGGCCACGAGGGCGGAGATGACGTCTCTGTCAGAGAAGACCGCCCGGGACAAGGAAGCTCTGAAGAAAGCCGTCAGGGCCCAGAAACGGCGGGCAGAACGTTTTGAGTCCGCCATCGAGAAGTGCTACAGTCAAATGAGGGAGAAGGTATCTGTGACCGTGATGTCATTTCCTTCTACTGTGACATCAGCAGAGTGAGTCGTTGAGATGACGACATTCTCAGGCTGGTATTTCCCCAAATGTTGCTTGAGAGGGTGGTCTGTTATGTATGTAATTGTGTTTCGGTGTGTCAGTATTTAGTTGCGCCTCATGCACACAGGACCTGCAGCTGGCGGAGGCCAATTCGGAGGCAAGAACCCAGAAGGGACGTTTTGAGCAGGTGTCGGAGGAGAAGACTCAGCTGAAGGCCCAGATGGCCATCCTCATGTCGTAAGACGGCGGTCGCTGATAGGAGGCAGCTGATTCATCTGGGGGGATTCAAGCAAATTTCAGGGGTGGTTCAAACCCATAATTTCACTACCTGGCTGTAGGCAGACCTCTGCTGGAGGCAGAGCCAAGCAGGAACGGGTTTCCGTGCTTCTGCTGTGAAGAGTGAGATCTGTCACCTCAGCTCTGCTTTATTCTGTCAGATTCAGCGTGTGAGGGGTCAGGTTTGGGTTGGGGGTGATCTGGCCACTGTGATCACTCTCTTTCTGCCTTAGCCAAGTCGCCGAGCTGACCGCCGAACTGCACAAGGAGAGAGATGTGGCCAGGTTGTCCAGCCGAGACCTTCCAGAGAGGATGGAGAATATCAGGATGGAGAACGCAGAGCTGGGTCTGGAGAACGCAGAGCTGAAGGTGAAGGAACGCTAAACGGAGACAGTGGGTCGCACACCCTCATGGATGTAAACAATGATACCCCCCCCTCTTTTATGGAGTTGTGGGATAGCTAGGTGTGCAGTGTGAAAGAAAAGAAATTCGCTATAAAATGGTATATTTCCTACAAAACATTTTAAACTATAATTCCGCTAGGAAATGCTATTTGTTTATTTTGTTTGTTCACAGTGTTGTGTGACTAGAAGCTTGTCGAACATTCGTTTTGTGCCACCTGCAGGTGCGCATAGCTGGCCTGGAGGAGGCGCTAGCTGGCTCAGCTTCGGAGCTCGATGGTCGGAACGCCGACTGCCGGGAGAAGAAAGAGCTTGCTGAGAGGTGCCGTGCGCAGGTAACTCGCAGGGGGAGTCGGCGCACACAGCCAGCGGTCACGAGGAAGCGGCTGACGCTGGCGTCGCCTTTTCTTCAGAACAGCGGCCGGAGCTTTCTGGTGAAACACCTTTTATTAAAATGATACCGTGACTAGCATGAGTATGAGAATGCACTTTGCTGGTATTCCCAAAGGTAAACGACCTTCAGACGGAGCTAGAGGCCACGAAGGCGAAGATGGAACAGGTCCAGAGAGACAACGAGGCTGGGAGGGAAGGAAAAGAAGCTGAATATGAAAAGGTGCATCATTGGTTTTGTTTGTAAATGGCCTGCTTTTTAACAGCCAAAGTAAACTTTAACTATCAGGCGATTTTGTGTGATGGTGTCATTAGCCAATGATATGCTTTGAATCGGTGAGTGACAGGGGAAGAGACACTCCAGAACCAATCAGCAACTATATATAACAAATATAACAAAAACCGGACACACTCAGGATACTGCAAATCACACATGTTTTGTGTTATGCAATGTAAAGATGAATGAATCCAGTGTTATTCTGTGTATGATCTAACATATTCTGGATCCGCGTTTCCATGTTAGAGAGATCTGTTCTATCGGTGGAAGAGGATAGAGGCACCTCCTGTTTTAAGACGTCGTTAATCCTATTGTGCTGGAAATCTAAAGGCATCTACTGACAGAGAGCGGTCAGTAGTTAGCTCTGCCAGCCTTTTGGCGAGTCGCCATTATTTTGAGCGAGTCCCAATTTAAATGAGCTATTCGTCAGCTTAATGATCTGTGACAGATGTATAGTCTGGTTTCTCTGCCTTCTGGCTTTTGTTAGAGTGAATCTAAAGGATTCTCACATAGCTGTTAAATTTATGGTGGTGTTGTGCCCCCCCTCCTCTGTTTTTCTAGGACAGGGAGACATACTCTATATTTGATGAGGTTTAACTCCAGCCCCCTCTGGGCAGTGTATTGTGCATAGAGTCCAGGGTGCCAGGTGTGAATTTGGAGTAGAGAAAGAAATTTGAGTGAACATTGGCAGGTGTTCTTCCAGGGACTGACAGGTGTTTTCCCTGGAAATCAGGTTGGTGGCAGGTGTTTAGGGATTCAGGTGGCTGCTGGCAGATATTTAGGGATTCAGGTGGTCACTTGCGTGTGTTTTTAATTAGGGATTCAAATGGTCACTGGCAGGTGTTTAATGAGGGATGCAGATGGTTGCTGGCAGATATTTAGGGATTCAGGTGGTCACTTGCGTGTGTTTTTAATTAGGGATTCAAATGGTCACTGGCAGGTGTTTAATTAGGGATTCAAATGGTCACTGGCAGGTGTTTAATGAGGGATTCAAATGGTTGCTGCCGGGTGTTTTTCAAATGGGGCCTTCAAACAGCTTTTTGCCCATCCTCAGGTAAAAATACAGCTGGAGTCACGGGTGAGGGAACTTGCAGCCTACCCAGATTTGCTGAAAGCAGCCCAACAGTCGCTGCAGGACCGTGAGGACAAGCTCCAGAGCTGTGAGAGGAAGCATTCAAACCAGTCAGAAATCCATAGGCAGCTGCAGGATGAGGTGCACATCCATAAGTAGAATGTATCATTTAATGTCGTATAAAATGTGCAGTTATAGCTTCCCACCACCAGGTGGAGCCAAAAAACATGGCTGTCTGTGATTGGCGATAGGATGAGCATGTGCTGAGCTTCTGAGCACACGCATCTCCGCCCCCGTCCTCCCATTCTGCATGTGCTGTCATTGTGCCAATGATTCCCATGCTGTTTCATACCACCCCCCCCCCCCCCCCCCAGGTTACCTATTGCAAATCCAGTTTGCTGCTCAGGCAGTATTAGCCACTTGCGTATGTGTTTATTAGATTATTTATTATTTAGATTGGGGATTCTCTTTGCCCGAGTCCTCCATGCCGCCAAGAACAGACCCATGCGTGTCCGCAGGTGGACAGGCAGTCTGAGCAGCTCGCGAGCTCCCTGGCGCTAAGGACCACAATGGGCGAGGCCTCCACGCAGCTGCAGCTTAAAGCGGACCTCCTGCAGAGGTGAGCCCGCTCTCTCAGAGGGGCCCCGGTCGACCTGATTTGACACTGACGGGCGGTCCGCTCCGTGCCCCTTCAGGCGGGTGGAGGAGGTGCAGCAGGAGAACACGGAGCTGGTCCGCCGGCTGTCGAACCAAGAGGAGGCCCTTCGGTACGGTGAGACGGAGCAGGAGCGACGCTCCGCCGAATGCGCCTCCCTTAGCCGGCAGCTGGAGGCGGCGCTGGCCGACGTCAGGAAGCAGGTGGGCTGGGAACCGCTCAGACATGCAAGTGTTTATTAACTATTCATTTGAGCTGTTTTGTTTTTGAGCTATTCACTACAACAGAGTAGCCTTGGAATATTCTTTGCTACTTGCCTATATAAACACCTCACCATTTTTATTTATTACTGCAAGAGTCTGGAGTGTATACAAAGGGGGGGGGGGGGGTTAGGCCACAGGGGTGCTGATTGGTTCTGGAGTGTCTCTTCTCCTGTCACTCACCGATTCAAAGCATATCATTGGCTAATGACACCATCACACAAACCCGCCTGGTAGTTAGTTTACTTTGGCTGTTAAAAAACAGCACTCATCCACATCCTCTGTTTCTGCACCTGTCCCTCGAAGACTTTGCACATCATTGCCACTAACCTGGACCTTGGGGGGGGCAGATAATCCATGTCAGGGAGGGCACTTCGAGCTAACACATGATTTGTAAACCATTTCAGCTGAGAGAACCTGGGTTTCACTTATTGCTGTTCTTGTTGTGTACTGATTGGTGAGTCTCCTATAATCATGCGTGTGCCGCTGATTGTAATGTGAAACGGCTGGATGAGTCTTTCAATCAAGGAAATGAACCAATCAGAGCACAAGGAGAGCTGCACTATTTAGCCAGACTCAGAAGCCTTTCAGTTTTAAAGTAGTTTATAAAACCTGAAGTAGCTCAATCCATGACAGAAAGAACGCGTCACCTTGCTGAAGCCCATCACCACGCTGGGTTGCACAGCATAGCAGTTTCGCCATTCCCCATCTCTCTGGTTACGGCTCTCCACCTGTCCCCATCTGAAAGGTTTCTAATGTCAAAGACACAGCCGCCGTCAGGGAGAGATCCCTGCAGGGACGGATCCTGGAGCTGGAGGTGGAGAGGAACAGGCGAGACGGCGAGCTCCAGCAGCTGAAGAGGAGCAAGCAAGCTGTGGGTGTCCACGCCCCCCCCCCCCCCGTCAGATCCAACCCCTCAGCTGTGAACAGTGTATAAACCTTCTCATTAGAGATACGCAAGGTTGTTGTCTGAGTAGTATCTTTTAATAATGCAATTAATCGACTTTTATGCGTTGTGATACTCAGCAGTACTTAAGTTCATCACATAGTGATTTTCTGTGATTAGTAAATTAAGCATAACCCTTAAATGCCAGTTATAGGAGAACTGGAAATGATTTGTTGAACTTACTGAAGCAGATGGGATGTACTTCTGCAAGATGAAGTGTGTAATACAAACGCAGTCGTACCTTAGGTGTCTGTGAGTATTACTTAGGTGCTTTTCTGATGCTGTTTGTAACCAGCCCATTCATTACCAATTCTGTCACAATGCATGTCCCTTTCAGTTAATTCAACCTCTTTGTCTGTTTTTTTTTTTTTTGCCTTTCAGGCAGAAACTCAGCATGAGGTGCGGCTAAGAGATCTGCAGCTGAGCCTGCAGCGCTCAGAAAGCCACGCGCAGCGGCTGCAGGACTACGTGGACTTCCTGAAGGCCAGCTACGCTGCCATGTTCGAGGACAGCCTTGCGACTAATGCGAGGGGCTTACCTTTTTAAATAGCCCACCCCCCCCCAGCATCTAAGAAAGATCAATGTAATTTAACACTATGATGAATATCTCCATAAGGTTAATTAATTTTAATAACAGTAAAAGCAGATCTCTGACAGAGTCTATTAATATTAATATTTCAGTAATATGTAAACTTGCGCCAATAAAGGTCATGACCTGTGCTTAGTGCTGTTTTTGTAATATATGTGTGAAAAAGAACTTGGGGCTGGACCGAAGCCCTTGGGGTTTATGAAATATGTGGTTATTTCTCTTTAAACGCATGATGATACTCTGGTACCTGATTTCACTGTCTTCACATGGTTGTTTTCGGATGCAATCCGGACGCTCACTGCCCCCATTTGGCAGGAGCCGGTCGATCTTTCTGAGGGATACATTCATTTCGAAGTGAAACGGATTTAATGTCCTCTCTCTAGCAGAAAGCCTGCAGAAGTCAGCTGGAGATCTATGCCGCTTCGAAGGTTTAAACCAAAAAATTAAACGTAGCATTTTTTTAAATAGTTAATATGCGGTTGCCACGGTGGTCAGATGTTACAATTCTCCTTAATTTAGTAATTTAGCATATCCAGCATAACGTTTTCCCTCTATTTCTATTTCCCCTTTCATCTGAGGTTGAATACTTATGCAAGCAGCGTTTTTAACATTGATTTTCTGAAAATGATTTGCTAACAAATAATTGATTTTTGACTTTAAAAAATATACTGTGAGCGACTACGAGTTTGCAATAAAAAATATGGACAAGACGTGTAATGTATCAACTGTAATTCAAGCAAATCTTGTCATTTTAATTTGTTACATCGTACATCCTTTTATTTGTAGTTTTGTATATAAATTAAATGAGTCACGCAGATGCGACGTCGTTGATCTATATCTGCTGCAAAGAGGCATTATGGGATGCAGAGCAATAAGATAGCTGTTCTTTATTCATATTTGTGGTGAAACTTATTTGCATACATCTTCTAGTGCGAGACGCGGACTCACAGGTTTCCAATGAGTGAATATAAAATTTATTTGTGTTTCTTTCTGGGATACAAGACTGCAAACTGGGTCAGGAATTGAGCAAGCGATGATCTCTCAGAATTGCTGCACTGATCTGAAGGAAATTGATCTGCTATTTAATCAAAGGTCGTTTGAACTTCAAAGTCAGGCTTTAAACCAAGTGTAAGGAAAGCCGCCACGTCGGGCTGACGGGCCAGGCCGTTTCAGGGGGTTTAAAGTAAACATGGATTCCAGGGCGGCGCTGCAGTGTCAGTTTGTTCCGCCGTCTCGTATGGAAATGTGACGGATGACTTGTGGTGTTACAAAACGGTGGGAAACACTAATAATGGTTAATGTTGCAGTCATAAACCTTGATAATTACCTTTTGCTTATTGATATGCTTAGTCTTTATTAGACTAATTGCCTTTTCTGAATATTAATCTTGGATGATTTCGGAGACACTATTGTTGTGAAGTGACAGTATTTCTGTGACACATCCCAGAAAACACATACGGTCACATTTTCATGGTTTAAAAATGTTTTTCATGGACGTCTTTTATGACTTGTAATAATAACACGGATCTCTATTCGCCTTGCAACAGTGCCATCTAGTGATCTTTTTCTAGTGCGTTAGAACTTAAACTGTTATATCATTGGTATTCAAAAGGTTTTTGACGGGGCCGCCCAGGGCTAATATTTGTCCTGAATCCGACACCCCCCCCCCCCCAAAACACACACACTCATACACTGACTCCAAGTAATGTCAATGTCAACTTTATTATAAAGCACTTTCAAAGCAACACACATTGTTGCCGTATAGCAGTGATAAGAATAATAATGATGACATTAAGATTTATTAAAAGTAAGATGTATACGATTTTTAGCATCGTATAATGTGTGTAGCTGTAATGTGTTCACATTGGCTCTAATATTTCTAATAGTAGCAGTTTGCAAATAGGTCTGCCTCGTGCCCCTCTGCAGTTCCTTCACGCTCCACCAGGGGGTGCAACCACACAATTTTAATATATCTGTGTTATACTCACCTAACACCAATTTGTTAATATGTTTTTAAAGAAAATGGTAATGAGAATTTTACAATATATCCATAACTCATAAAATGCCAAAACTGCCATGTCAAAACATAAACACAAAGCTATCCAGGCAACTTAAAAACTTAAGTTAAGACAATACTGTCACTCAAAGTCACTTAACTGGCATTGTGTGTGTGTGTGATAATTTGGTATATTACCAAATATCCCCACAAAGTGAAAAAAACCTGTTATTGTGGAGACTCTCCACAAGGAGAAACTCAATTTTCTAAAAATCTCTGACTGCAATCAAAAAACCAGAATTGTTGTGTTGTGTTTCACATGTGAATGTCACCAAAGCAGCCAAGCTTATGGTTAAAGTTCAGGCTGGATGGGGGTTCAGGCTGGATGGGGGTTCATCGTTGGGATTAGAGTTTTTCCCATAGAAAAGAATGTACAGTCCCCACGAAAATGTGAATGTTTTTGTGTGTGCGCGTGTGTGTGTGTGTGAGCGGGTATACCTATCCTTATGGGGACACAATGTCCCCATAATGTGATAAATATCTGTTTTT
>JAODUD010000043.1:15003701-15016954 GCA_026784285.1 Stomatorhinus walkeri
GTGTGTGTGTGTGTGTGTGTGCACATGTGTGTTCCCTACAACAGACTGGCATCCTATCCAGGGTGCCCCCCCAGCCTTATGCCCTGTGCCGCTTAGGATAGGTTGCTGGCCCCCCCACGATCCTCTCCAGGATAAACCATTAGAATATGGTGGGATGGATGTGAGGTATTTCTGGAGGACTTTCAGTTCATGAATTGGCCATTATTCCGGCCGGCCGAGCCCCACTGACAGAGCGAATGTACAGATCTGTGTAAACGGGCCGGTTGGACTACAGGAGGTGAAATGCCCGAAGAACAGTCAGCGATGTGATACTGGTTTTGTGTTTCCATACTGTTGTGTGTCTTTTCTTGTTGAATAAATACACCTGGATTAGTGCTGGTAATTTCATTGTAATTTCTACAATGACAATAAAGGCCTTCTTCTGTTTTATTCGTATAAGCGTAACACTCACCGATTTCTCTGATGTAGCCAGCGACGTGACATAATGCCAGGGGGAAATAAGAGGATGTGTAACAACTGATGATCAGTATTCACAGCTTTCTGTCTCCTGCTGGGAAAACATAGATCATGACAATGATTTATGATTGATTATTCATTATGTATGGGGAAACTGGCCAGCAAACCAACACTAGTGTGTAAAATGGAAACTTGTATGTGAATTATTATGCTATATACTACAGTACTATACTCTAGATTTATATGTTATGTGAGTAGCATATATGTCACATCCATCCATCCATCCATTTTCTATACACGATTATCCTACTGGGTCGCGGGGGGTCCGGAGCCTACCCAGAAGCAACGGGCACGAGGCAGGGAACAACCCTGGACAGGGGGCCAGCCCATCGCAGATGTCATATATATATATATCTTCATTCATAGTTTGAAACTACAATATGAATTTTCTTAGTTTTCTTTTAACCAGCCTTCCTACTTTGTCCCACACCACAGCACGAGCAGTTTGGTGACATTCACAAACATTCCACCATGTTCCGGACACCAAACAGCTAAGAGGACGGCCCAGAGCATTTAAACCAGCAGCTAGTCTGATGATGAGTTTTCGCTAAGCAGAGTTTATTTTCTTCCCCTCCGTAAACCCACTAAGTCTGATTGATAGCACAAAGCTGAGCCCCCTTCGTTGTGGTTGGCACTGGATAGGCAGCTTTTTGAAGAGAACGAGAGCTGAGCATTGATCCCCCGTGCAATTTGAAAAAATTACGCAATACCTCAAATAACCCCTTTACTGGCAACTGAACAAAGTGAGAAAAATCTGGAACTTGTTTTTAGTGCCATGTAGTTAACATATTTAACTAGCAAACGTTGATGTCACTTTGGAAACGGCAATCGGGCATATTTCAGGGCAGCCCGACCTCATGATTCACACGTAAACGATTTATGCAGTGCTTTGAAACAATTATTTACGTTCCACACATTGAAGTTTTATGTGAACTTGTAGATACGGGCAGTTTATAACATTTCGTCACCGGTGTCGGAGGAGAGCTGCAGCACTCGAAGGAGGTGTTCCGATCTCCTCGGCTCCCAAGAGCCGCAGCACATGCTGCAGGGTGTGAGAACCTGAACCTTGCTGCTTCAGGATCATCTTGGGGATTAATAGGCTCGTGGGACAGAAGTGGGGCTGGAATAGTGAGATCTTCTGTAAGTCGACGTGCTTTACCTCAGAAACTTGTTAGTCGGCTCATTTCCCGAGAAAGCCACTGACATTAAGCAGGGACGGCCCTTTTCTGCCAGCTGTTAACGTGTAAACGTGATAAAGGCTTAGCCTGGGTTTGCCGCACTCAGCGCTGATCACCAGTAAAGCCACTGCAGCCTTCACTTCAAGACATCTGGCATTAAAAAAGGCTCCATTTGGCTTTTGGTTGGAATGAGCCCCTGTTTGCAGCTTGGAAAATGCTTCTGAAAACATGCCGGAATGTTCCTTAGCGAATTCAGTAAATCTTGGTGCACTTTAATGCTGTCACACCATTTTACTTCACAGTGAAAATGAACATACCCTATTTTTGGCAGGACAGAACTGTTTTCTTTAAGTATGGAAACCTGCTGACTATAACTGGTAAAAACAAAAAACACATACTACTTCAGGATGGGAACTCCCCAGTACAACCAGTATTTGAGCATTAACAGTGGGTATTATTACTCAGGCAAACCCAGACTGCAAGGTTCCCTCTGCCCCTCAGCCCCCCACCTGTAACGCCCGGCACCTTGAGGAACATTACATTCAAAATGGCTCCTGTTTTTAGTTGATAACAGTGTAGGACAGGGCTCTCCAACTCTGGTCCCGGGGAGCTACTACCCAGTAGGTTTTCTATCCTACCCGGCTTCCTTTGAGCCACACCTGCTCCTGGTATTTACCTGAGAACTAGTGTGGCTCATCAGAAGCCAGGTAGGATAGAAAATCTGCTGGATAGTAAGTCTCCAGGACCGGAGTTGGAGAGCCCTGATGTGAGGCAGCTGCGGGTGGCTGTGTTTGGGCGGGGCAAAGTCACATGACCCCTGTTTTGCTTTGTTTTGTGTCTGCTGGTCTCCTGCGCGTAGTCGTCACTGTGACAAACATTCGGGCATCGGGGAGCATGAAGCAGTCTGTCCACGTCCCCACGTCGAGCTTGCATTTCACTAGCTGTACTTCCTCATAACTCGGCTGTGATATCACTCTCAAATGTAATCGGATCAAGAACGAAAGAATTAAAAGTCAGTTCCCACAATGCCCAAGCTGGGCACCAGTGGGGGTGTCATGAGATACTGGGGTTGGATTCATCTGACATTTTGTTATATGTCCAGGATCTGGCTGCACCAGGCCGACAGCTTGTGTGTGCGAACAAACTGATATTTTAGCTTCTCCTGTGCAGTGTGGTCTAAGTGATGAATAACTCCTAAGACAAATTCAGACCACATGTATTGCCCTTCGAATATGTTTTTGTTCATTTTTATTAGGCAGAAATCTTTGATGAAGACTCGCTATTATTACTAATCACTGCATTAATATATGGACTCACCTCGTATCGACAGACTTGAGGCTTTTCTGAAGCAAGAATTATCAAACACTTCGATCGAACACGGTCTGCAATGTGTGTGGTCGCAAACACGACATAGCAGCATCTTCAAACAATTCTCTGATCTTCCAGAGTCCCCTGGTGGAGGACAGACCATTCCCAGAACCCCCAGGACATTAGGCAAACCTGTCGTCCTTATATTCCTCCGAAAGCTTGTTTTCAACAGATTGGCACAAATCCGTGTGGAACACAGCCAACTGTTATCCAGAGCCCCTCAGAATTGCTAATCAATAAGAGAACAGATGAGTTCAGGCCATGTATGTGACTACAGTCCTGCTTCTGTTCCACAATAAACTCCTCAGATAAACTTGGCAATAGTTGAGGTTCAAAGTCATAAAAGGTTTTAGAGAGCTTTGGAGAAGAGATGAAGCCTACAAGCTCACAACATGACCAGCTGTAATTCCGTTTGATCGCACTCAAAAAGCAAATCTCTCACGCCATATAAGCACTGAGATGTTATCTTTAGGTTTGTCAGCATTCTCTCAAGGAGAGGACAAAATCATAGGATTGGTGAACTTTGGACCGGTCTTTTGATCTGCGAACATGGGGGGGTGGTCATTACTGCCATAAATCTCATACTTACTACTAGAAATATAGTTCTATGAAACCCAATGTTTGTGCTTCCCAGGGGCCTAATGGAGAGCGAGGGGCCCGTGGGGACCCCTGGCATGACGCCTACCAGGTGAAACCCTTCAGGTAGTCAATCAGCTCTAGTCTCACAGCCATAAACTGAGAAAAAGTCATTTGAGGGCAGGAGTTCTTGGCTAACGCAGCTCAGCATAAAAACATTTCATTTACAGTGAGTTTATGGGAAGGTGACCAGCTAATAAATATATTACAGACTGCAGCAAAAACTCACTACTCGTAGGAAGGAAGAAAAATCACCTGTCACACCTAGGTACTTATAGAACCTACAGTTATACTCACCTGGCTTCCACGTCCCGATCCTGAATGATCCTGAGTGACCCTGAGTGATCAGGATCAGTAATAAACTATTCACAGTGTTTGATTGGGTAGAGCCCTTGCTGGCACCACTGGACCTAGACCTATAAGCCACTAAAGTTGTTTTCTCTGACGACATCTCTCTTTTAGATGACTGTCCGTCTCATTGAATCTATAGCAGGAACCTATATTAGTGATAGTGCGGTGGTCCATGTTAAGTATACTGTGGGTGCACCTGGACCCCAGGGACCTACAGGAGAGCAAATTATTATTATTATTATTATTATTATTATTATTATTATTATTATTATTATTATTATTATTAATAAATTCTGGCATGCCCTCCTGAGCATTTCCTCGATCTCACCGCGGCAGCCCCCCTGAGCCAGGACTTTCAAGTTTACTGAGCAGTGTTAACCTGTTGCTCCATGTCGTCTGCACGATTATAAATTTTGATGCTGGCTTTTTGAAATTCTCTTTTAATTGCAGAACATAATCATTAAAAGGAGAATTAAGTAATGTATTTGGGATAAGAACAGAGACAAACGCTGGTCTGATACTGAAGATATATGACATCTTGCTTTGCAATCCAGCCTCAAGTTACTGGGAGGGCACGCTTGTTTATTTCAGTGTTGTCGTGGATATTTCAGTGTTGTCGTGGATATTTCAGTGTTGTCGTGGATATTTCAAAAGATGTTTTACTCCCTGCTTCCACTGCAACACGATAAAAGGATTTTCGAAGCTACCATGCTGCTGATCTGTGCCTCCGCAAACAAAGATGCTTTCTGTAAATTCAAACGACTGCAATGTAGCCCCTGCTGTCTCACTCAGCCAACACTTTACCGAGATGAATATACCTCCATGTCTTCCCAGCATGCAAATGTGAGCTCATCTCTCAGGTGGTCACAGAAAAAACCTCTAAGAGGTTCCTCCTCCTGTTCATGCGGCTATAACTCACTGTAATATTTTTGGTTCCAAGAACCATGTAATAAAGTAGTATACATCGGGTTTTATGTATATGATACATATTGCACTGGCAATACGTGGCATTAAAATGTGACAGGTTTTGGTCCATTTCAAGAATTCACTTGCACAGTTTTATGTCCCTGTGAAGATACAAGCTGATTCAAACCTGCTGATTTATGAGGTCTTCAGTTATCATTTATTCACATTTAGTACCAGCAAAAATGCTGCGTCAGGTGGTTCCAGGTAATCAAAGCGCCACCACAGAGAGAAGCTATATTTGGGTGACATGTTTTAAGTCTGGTTTGAAACATCAGTTTCTCATAACTATGTATCCATATATGACTTCCTGTAAACATTTATTTTGTACTTTATTGGGATAATTAGACGATTTTTATGGACTCCAAAGTAATCAGTAAAACAAATGAAGATTTGTTTATGTGGCAACTATAATTTCTGGAAAGCCGAACTTTGACACAATGTTGATTGCAACAGAGGTCATGTGACACAAACATCATCCACGAAAATGCTTATAATGTTTCTATTACAGACAGTCTTTTGTGCTTTCCAGGGATGAATGAGGAACAAATAACCCGGGGGTGGGTGGTGCTGGCAGAGACGTGAACATCACCCGGGGGACAGGAGTAACAGGCGTGAATTGACCACACACTTTGAATAACGTCCAGACAAAATAAAATGTAACACGTTGCCTAGAACAGTCTGTCACATGTTTGTTCTGTGTCACGCCACAACCCCAGGAAGTGCTGAATGTTCTCGATACAGCAGACCCACATACAGAGCAGAAATAAACATGCAATTTGTGGCAAGTGTGTGAGTCATTTTAATAAGAGAGATAAGTTTGTTTAAAATGGAAATTGCACTTTATTAATTATTTATTAATATTGGTCTAATATAGAGGTGGCCAATCTTATCCACAAAGGACCAGTGTGTATGCAGAACCTTCAGGTCAGCTGTTCAATCCCAGCTGCGAGGACTCATCTGCCAATCAGTTCTCTGATTAGTGACCTAATTGGGGAGTTGTAGCCAAAACCTTCATACCCAACGACCCTTTGTGGATAAGATTGGCCACCCCTGGTGTTATACTATCAGCAGCACTGACAGGGAAGCCAGTAATTTACACAACACTCATATTTATATGTTAACAAAGCACACAGATTCCACAGCAAACATTACACATGAACTATGCACAACCTAAACACACGAATACACATCGATTTACACCAAAGGTAGGAAATCCCGATCATGCTGGTATGCAGGAGGTGTTCTGTCCTACCTGATGAGTTACTATCTGTCTGAGATCAGCTGTGGTTCCTCAGAGACCAGCTAGGATGGAAACCCTGCTGGATCCCGACAGTCCAGGATTAGGTTTGCCTACCCCTGATGTACATTATTCACATACATGTGTAGTGTGGTGCAAAACGGCATGTGCTGCTGACCAACCCGGCAGCATCACACTTATGTCAGCCAATCATGGGCAGTGGGCGGGATCATAACAAACAATAAAGGCTGCCTAGGATGCCTTAGACAGGTGATGCGCCTGATCACCATATTCCCAACACAACGTTGATTCTGTCGATTTTCATTTGAAGTATGTGGCCACCTTAAATATTAATGGGAGGGAACTGTCTGCTTTATTACAAGAAATGATTCAGAATGGTCACACATGGTCTGTTTATGCCACTGACTCAATGCGCTCAGGTATATTATGCGTTTACATCTCCCTTTTAATGTATTTCTTGTTATGCTTTTTCTGCAGTTTTTTCTATTAATGTTGTAAATATTCCTTGGTTTAACTGCATTGCTACATCAATGATTTCGCATTTACTCGTTCTGGCTTTGCAGCTTTGAAATTCTCAAGGGAATCAGGATTACACAGAAGGGTGTCCAGGTCCGGTTGGATCTCCTGCATTTCCAGAGGTACCTGGGTTCCCTCGGAGAAATGGGGAATTAGACTTTTACCATCCATTTACCCTGCACCCCTGAAACGTATTTCCAAAGCCACTCTGGCACCATCTAGAACATACTTTCCATGGTCCTACACCAAGAGTGAAACCACACAGCCCTAAATCCCACACTCTCTTTTCTGTGAAGCTGAACGGAACGTAAGCACCACACGTCTTCTGTCAGAGAGCTCACGCTCTTAACTGACACGGTCGGTTCTGTAAACATTGAACGTTTCCTGACATTACCTAACTGCACGAAGGGCATAGTGAAGAAGTCTTTCTGTGGGGATAGGTGATGATGATCCCTTCTTTGAGATTCCTGGGGGGGGGGGGGGCGCCCTTTACGTATATTGGCAGGTGAGATACTGAGCTTACTGTAATATGATAATTGTATAATGCTAGACTGCCAACCACTGTGACAAGAATGTGTCTCAGATTAACGGCCGACCAGGGCTAGAGGAAACCTCGGGGAGGCTGCTGTTTTTCTTGGCTCCTTGGACGCCTCTACTCTCCAGATTTCTGCATTATTTGCTAAAGAAGCAGGATCGGTGAGAATTCAGCCATGAGTTATTCCATGCCCCCGGGCAGGCCCAGCTCTAACCGGCCTCGCCTCGGTCAAGACGTGATACTGAAAGGTTCTGCGTGGATCCATCAACTCCCGGATCCTCCTAAAGGTTTGCTCTAACCGATCTGAGAGAAACGTAGAGAGTAAACGTGGTGCAGACACAAAACGCAAATTTTGTCCAGGCATTCGTTGTCTGATTCTCTATAATAGCTTATGCTCACCTGACCCAGCTAAACAGGGTGACTTTCTACCTGGATCAGTCAGTCAGGTGGGCAGCTTGGAGCAAAGAGAGGAAGAGGAAAATGTCAAAACAGTTGAAGAATTGAACTAACCAGTGTAAGTTTACTAAATCCAGTTCCAGAAGGTACCTTTCATGCTCCCAACAAGATCTATAACTAGAAAGGTTAAGAAATGTATACATGAGTTACTTATCAAAGTAATTCCCATATTGGTCACAAACGCAAGTGCAATGAGAGACTCCCAGCACTGTCCCACAGTCCTCCTGCTGACTTTAGGGGCAGAATTTCATATTCACTTGACCTTTAACCCCTTTATGTGTCATGCTTGTTGCTATGGAAGCCGTGTTGGCACCATCTGCATATTCACCTGGATTCCATAGTGCATCCTTTGATATTTAGTAATAAGATAAATCACACCCGAAAGTCAATTTCTGTAATATACATACGTCATGAACCACGAGAACCTTAGAGCTCATGCCTAATGTTCTAGATGAAGAATGAAACATTCACTCCCAAGATGGCTGCTTTTAGCCGATAGCCTGTCTCCCCAGGAAAGGGAGAGTTTGCAGGACTGCGTGTGATTGCAGAAGACTCGGTTAAAAAAGGAGAGCTGCTTGCGAAGATCAACAAGTCAGCGTCGGTGAATAGTCTCATCCATCATTCAGCTGAACATATTACGATAGGTATAAAATATTAATTGCAGTAGATTATTCGGACTGCACTAAACCCAGCAAAAAATGAAAGAAGTGATTCATTGGCCAAGAAGGCTGGGGACCATCGGAAAAAAACCGCACTGCAGTGGAACACGTCCGACACGTACTCGCTTTACCGAGGCTGAGGCTAAACAGGGCACTCCGATTTGCACTGTTTTCAGGGTCATGCATAGCTAATCAAACCAAAATCGCAGTCACCTGACTCTCCTTTTGGATCTGGCCCTGCCCTCAGACTTGTCTCAGAACCATTTGTCTTAGAAAATTATAAAATGATACCAAGACAATAACATCACAGGCTTCCATTTAGTTTTTCCTTTATCTGTCATTTTGAGACTCTAATCACAAGACCGCAAGAGTTCCTTTAATGACAGATGATTAATTTCTTTAAAAGGGAGTCTATTTCTATAATCCCCTTAATGAAACGACCCGAGAGAGTGTGTTGTAGGTGGGCCAGTGTTTTATTTGGATACCTCTGAAAATAGGTGGGGCCTTTGTGAAACCATCTGATGGTGCACATTTTTGATAAATTTCCATTCAGAGTAGAATTACAGGGGAAGAATTCAGTCCCCTTCTTCCACAATGAAGCAGCTTTGGTACCAGACTGAGTTTTCTTATGTAACGTTCAGATTCATTTCAGACAGCTACCTTTTCTTACGTGCTGTCCATTTGTTTTTGGCGACCATTGTCAAATTCAAGGGCTTCTGAGGTTTTCAGAGAAGAGCTTTGATACGTTTCTGGTCTGGCTTATGGTATAAAGCCTGTAAAATATGTGAAGTACTAATATTTACCATTTTTTGACCAAGTGTAATTTATCTTTTTGTCCTTTAAGAAAGGATCAGAGCCCCCTGGTCCCTTAACTTTGGCGTTTGTGGTAACAGCAGTTGGCATCACATTGCTGCAGTTTACATGATAACTTCAGCCAGTGAGACTTGTTTGTTGCTTGTTCATCATTAATGAACCGTGACGCATCTTTTATCTCAAGTAGTGACTATATTTGTTCATGATTTGGTAAATGAGTTATTACTAAGTATCCGTGTCCCGTCTAGTGACGTGTTACCCTGGGTCTTAGTGGGCATTTGGGCCTCCCTGGCAGGCCTGGTACCGAAGCGCCTGCTGCTAATCAGTTGAGCAAAACAAGAGCCGTCATGTGTCCGGTTTCTGCTAAACTCCCGCAGTGGTTTGCACCAGCTAAGTGTGAGTTCGATCTTAGCCTACGATGCACGTAAACTGCCCCTACGTTCAAAATTACGCACTATTAATGATACAAGTCTGTTTACTTGGAAATGGGTAGCTGAATCACTTTTTTTCAGCCATCAATATTACCCTTGTGCATAGATATGAAGGGGGAACATTATTACCCTAACCCTAAAATATAGGATTCCACCTGTTAAAATAGACACACATCAATTCCGGACCCCAGTACTCCTAATGCTACTTCAAACACATCTAATTATGTATCTGAATGACTTTCTGCCATCTTTCATATTCCCTTTTCCAAATATAAGAGGGAAACATTATTTCCTGATGTCCAGGTTATTTAATGCCCCCTGCTTAAACAGACATACAGCAACTCTGGACCCTAATGATATACTTTTATGCCCATCTGATTATGTATCTGAATGAATTTCTGCCATCTCACATGCTTCAATGCCCAAATATGAGTATTATCAGCATCTGAATCCAGAGTTTCTGCTTGTCTGCTCTAGCAGGGGCAACCAAATATCCTGGATTTCAGGAAATAAAGCTTCCCTTTCATACTTGGACAGAAAGGCAGGTGCATGGTTACATGTGGCTAAATTAGCATTATTAGCATTGATTTCCAGAGTTGCTGTGTGTCTGTTTTAGCAGGTTCAGCCAAATATTCCAGACTTAAGTTGATAATGTCCCCCCTTCATATCCATGCACAAACGTATGATTATAATGGCTAAAAAAGTCAGTCAGACACCTATTTGTATGTACACAGATTTGTATCACCGATTTGGTGCCCAGCAATTTTTGTATCTGTGTGGTAGCATAGGAAATTACGCATAACAATGATTTAATAGAACTAGATTATGTTATGAAGACATCTCTGTCAGGAGTTGCCTACAATTAAGTTAGAATTAGAATAAACAATATTACATAGATCGTCACACATACTATACCTACAAACAGTACTACCATTTTCTGTATCTTACCAGCAAACACCTATTACTAGCGATTTAAATAGTTTCAGTTATCTTTAAATGATAAGCAAATATTGGAAACACAGATGACATTCTTGCATGAATGGTTTGTGTACCTCAGCACATTAAAGACACTAAGAAAGACATCAACGAAATTTAAGGGCACATTAAAACAACAGCGGAACCCTCAAACTATCAAGTAGCGGTGATGTCATGATTTCAAATCAGCGCAATGACGCGCGAACATGGGGGAACTGAATTCTCCGTAACACCGGCATTCCCATTCTCTCTGACAAAGGAAGTCACAAGCCGTCCGGGGGGGGGATGCCAGTCCAGACAGATGGCCTGTATGTGTGGAGATTATCGGATTCATTCACATGGCATTTCCATATCACGGATAAGTGTCTGAGGTCAGTCTGTGCAGAAAGTGCTAGCATTTTGTGTAGCTGTGAAGTTTCCATCTTTTATTACAGAGTTGACATTATGTCTAAGAATTTAAACTCTTATGGTTCAAACAATACTGCAGAAACTTTTCATTCTAGTGGCAACGACTCATCCACTGATGTAATTATTTGCTTTTGAGACATAAGTTAAATGTTTTTGGTGAGGTGTGGTTTTTTACAGCTAAACTGTAATGTTGTGCTGTATACATTAATTGAGTAAAGCTCTTGTAGATCTGAGAATGTTGAGTATGTCGTCAAAGCAATCGAGAAAAGCTGTAAGAAGACAGTTGACCAGTCACCGGAGAATGAGATCAGAGCATGCGAAATAGTTTCTACAAAGTCAAAGCCTTCAAATTCCCCTTTTAAAATCCTTTCCTCTCCGTACATCTTTGTTTTTCAGATAGTTCAATCTGAAGCCTCTTGCAGGAATCACTTCACACATTTTACACAGTGGGAGATTTTATGAAGGCAATTCAGATTTATACAATGCTGAAGGATTAAACAGCGGGGGCATTCCCAGGCTTGAATCCTGGCCTGTGATTCCTGAAACAACTTTCCCGCTCACTCACTCCGGCACACCATAGATGCAAGATGTTCAGTAATATTATACAGCTTCATTTTAATAGCACCGTACTGCCATTCCTGAGAAAATCGGCTGCGGTTTCCAAAATGGATTACTGTGAAGCTGGATGCAACACGAAAACAAATTCTTCCGAAAAATGCCAGCGATTGTTCTGGTACTTTTATTTAGATTGTTCCTCTACTTTCATTTAGATGGCTATGGTTTAGGCTGGAACGTACATTTTGCAGTTATCTGTGTACATTGAATAAAAATATGACTATTTTTCTTTTAAGAGTGGGCCTTGCCATCATATACTCTGCTGTGAAAAGAAATAAGTCACATATTAATCATGTTCAGTGCTGCTGGCCCGAATACAAGTAGTAACTGCAATAAAATGAGAATGAACAAAACCCTCTGTTGCAAAGGAGCCATTTGATCACAGAGCTCGGTTACAGGAAAAGTTCCTTCACTATGAAACACGGATGGCCAGTCAGACAAATCCAAAGAAACGTGTCCAGCAAGGAAGTGGTACATTCCGGCCACATCTGTCTTAGCGGGAAACACTCGTCGCGGTGTTAGCATTCTGCTGCATCGAGGGCACCGTTTTCTCCCAGCTTTGTAAACAGTTTGAGATTCCAGGCGATGTCTTCTCCTGCTGTGGAACATGTGCACAGCGTGTTGCTTTGGGCTTAAATGAAACCCAACCGTACAATAGACAGGGGGTTTCGGTAACCTGAGAGAATTCCAATACTGGCCTGTAGGGGGAGATGTTTCGCCTCTACACAATTCAGCAAAGCATCCAGCGCAGACCTTTGTTGGGCCGCATTTGATTCTACTTATCGATCAGAACACCACAGGGATTCCGGCATGGTTTTGAAATAGCTGCCTTTAAGAAAAGTCAGCTTGCCAACCCCCAACCCCACCCTGCCGGGGAACGTGGTACAACCCACAGCACAACCTGTGACAGTCAGCTTATAGCATACCCCGTTTAATGTCCGTGAATTACTTTAATACCTTTATTCTTATTATAGGGACCTCCAGGGGCTCCGGATCCCTTGGTAAGGCTGGTTGGTACATGGAGCGCACTTCCTGAGTTACGCCAGGGGTGGCAGCAACGCAACACGTCCTGGAACGGGAAGCGTGTGGCTCTCCGAGAGGCGGCAGCTGCTGCTGAGCGGTTTGGACCCAGCTGGTCCTGCTGTCAGGAATGCGGGGCCACAGGATTCAACTGGGGGGGAAAAAATGAAACAGCAGACAAGTGAACTGGGAAGCCTGGTGTGTTTCCCGAAATTCTCTGCAGGGAGAGAGCAAGTGTGATGGATTCTCCTTCTGACTGACACGGGCACCAATGAACCGGGGCCTTGAAGGCCTTTGCCCCACACATTCCTGGTTAAACCAGCCGGGCAAATTCTGATTAGGTGACTGCCACCTGCCCCCACCCCCCCATCTCTGGTGTGGGCAGAAGGGAGATTTACTGGGGCTGTTTATTACTTGATGACTCCAAAGTGATGAGGAGGTCTAAGCAAGTGCTGTGACTTCATCATGGACCAGGAACCCTGCGTTGGGGTCCTCTTTCACCAGTGGCGGTTCTCAACCATTTTAACTAGGGGGGGGGGGGGCAGACTGGGG
>JAODUD010000043.1:15075431-15090709 GCA_026784285.1 Stomatorhinus walkeri
CGCGACCCAATAGGATAAGCAGGTATAGAAAATGGATGGATGGATGTACAGGGCAGCTTATTCAGGACCCATGCCGCTCTCCCCCCGAGCAGCTCTACAGTTATTAATTTTGACTGTATATAAGAAAAGTTGTTGAAACAAAACAGTTGAAGCGAAACAGTGGACCGATTTCCTCTCTTTGATGCTGGTCTGCGATAAGCATCCTTTTTAAGTATGGAGAGACCTTGAGGGCCAGGCCAGTCATCATTCAGTAAAATCTCCTGCCTGCTTGTTGAGCTGTCAACAAAAAGAGAGACGTAAAACCTTAGTGCTGGACTCTCTGGCGAGTTCTGAGAGCCTTTGGTCCTGTCTGTGTCAGCTGGTTTGCACTGGGCCCCGTGCCTCTAGCACGCTCATCAATGCCCACTCTGCGGGGTCACTCACTTGACCAATGGGACGTCGGCTGAATGCCCAAGCGGCCAATAGGAAATGCCTTCTTGTTGAAGGCAGAGGTCATTGCCTCTGGCCTGCCCCATCCCCATGGTGTCCGCCAGCTGTAATAGCAGAAACTCCCAGGTTGGCTGTGAATGGCAGGGAGGTTCTGATAGAAGATTAGGAAACAGATCCCTCTGTCAGCCACCCACCCCCCATCTCACCAAACTATTTTTCCTTGTGTTCATTGCAAGATTTAAGCCATGAGTGATTCTGACCGTATCAAAACACATTAAACTCCAAATTCCTTCGTTATTACTCAGTCTGTCATACTGAATGGGTGGTCACCTGACTGAACCCACATGGATCGAGGGCCGGTTGGGTATATTCCACAGACACATCCACTAAAATGAAATAATGTAAAAAATGGTCTGAATAAGAATTAAGAACATACAATATAATGACTCCTGGAATAAGGTTTGCTAAAAAATAACCCAAAGTGGTTTTCTTTAAAAACAGAGTTATGCCACTAGAATTTGCGGGAGCTTCAATTTTCCATCGAACATGAGAACTAGCATTCCTCAAGAACTGCTCACGACAGCAAAACTTACGCCAATCACAATTACATGTCACACCCAGTGGTATTTTGCAGGCAGCAAATAACACGGTAGCTGTGAACCAGGGAGGCGCAGAGCTGTGGAGGCGAGGTGTCCGTAGCTAGGAATGCGAGGAGGGAGCCAGTCATACTGTGCGCACAGGTGCGCAGGAGCCGTTGCCAGAAAGCTCCACTATCCAAGTCAGGGTCTTCTAGAGCTCAGTCTCTACTGGTGCATGCTGGGAAATTGGGCCTGAGGGCGGGTCTTTGTGCTGTCTGACAGATACACACTATTTCAGCCTGGAAGAAGGCTTATCAGTTTGAAATAATCAGCCTGCTTGGGCAGTCAAGGGGACAAATAGTTATGTGAATTCCAGTAAGTCGGACCTCATTGTGCATCAGCCCTCGAAGTGAGTCTTCCGATCTCACGGCTGCCAAACTTCTGCTTCATCACTGGGGTACTTGAACTGGCTTATTCTGGGCAACTGATGCGTGTTTCAGCACCTGTGTCCTTGCAGTTTTGTGATAGCTGAAGTGGTATGGTGGTGTTCTCTATGTAAAGCAGCTTGTAATTCTCCTCAGTGACCAGTGGGGGTGTTTCAGTCCAGAGAGTTGCTGTGTCTAGCCTGTAAACATGCCCTTCCGCTCCTCTGGTGCTCAGTTCACCCCTGTAAACATGCCCTTCCGCTCCTCTGGTGCTCAGTTCACCCCTGTTTTTCCCAGACTGAAGCTGTGAAGATGGTGCTCAAAGAAATGAACCTGAACATCGTTGAAGTAGATGATGAGTCGGCCACCCTGGATGGAATGGATGTCTTATTCACTGGTACGAAAGGGCACCATTTGCCGGGGGTGGGGGGGGGGAGGTTCTGATGATTCCAAGAGCCCATGCTGCTACAGACAGATTCATCTGCTTCCATTTTATGAGAAACACCCAACATCTGTCATCGTATTTTTTTCTGTTCGTCAGCCAGCTGTTCCCCAGCTTGGTGCCATAATTAGTAATTAATCTGTGCCATAGTTAATTCTATTACGAATTCTGCACGGTGTGTCCAGGTTTTTTGGTTCTGACACCCGCCAATGACATCTAACCTGTTGACCATATCTATCCGCTCAGGCAGAGAGTTCTTTGTGGGCTTGTCTGAGAGGACCAATCAGCGGGGGGCGGAAATTCTCGCGGACACGTTCAAGGTGGGGTGAGATTCTGCGTCTCTGCGAAAGGCTCTTGGTGTGAAATCAAACATGGGATTCTGCAGCACAAAGAGTTTTCCCTCCCTCTGAACCCTGACCAGGTGATTGCATCAAACAGTCTAGTTACATACTAATTTATTCCCATGGTATCTCATATACATTCAAGATGATTACAGGCCACTCACCGAGGCTACCTCTTATTACCATTAAAAAAAGTGTCGAGGACTTGAACTCACAGACCTGGTCATGAAGTTTGGAAAGAAAATTCTTCTGGAAGAATCTTCGGGAACGTCCTTGCTGAGCTCATTACACATTAACATAGCCTTTTTAAGTGCCTTCGTTTAGCCCCAAACTGTCTGCTCAGAGACAGCGCCCATTTCCTACCTGCCGGACTCTTGTTCTGCAGGACTACGCTGTCTCCGTGGTTCCCGTGCAGAACGGCCAGCACCTGAAGAGCTTCTGCAGTATGGGAGGACCGGACCTGATCATCATTGGGTCCAGCGAGCAGGCCCAGAGAGCCCTGAAGGTACTGCCACATCTCTTGACCTTTTCTGAGACTCGTGGTTCTGGGTGTGGCCCACTTGGACGAGCCTGAAAGTCAGCATCTTCATCTGAAGCTGAGTTTTCCAACCTGCTTCATACAGCTTCTAATCTCCAGGTTCCTCCCACAATCCAATCCAATAAGTGAAATTGACTCTCCAGATCGCCTTTATGGTATGATGTACATATGAGTTGGAATCGATTGGTATCTTGTCCTGCTCCTGGTCCATGTGCTGCTTGGGTTGCACCTCAACCCTGTGTTGGACTAGCAGTTATGGAAGATGGCCAAGGACCAGCTCAAGTTGGTTTCTTCTCCACTATTATCGAAGATAAAGCATCAGAACACGGTGACCAGATTAAGGTTATTCCTGTGTGAATGTGGGTTTTGTGGTTCCTGATATCCCAGCTCGCATTTCTACTCTGAGAAGCTCATATATGCTCTCAAGGTCTCTGCACATCTTCCTTCAAGTTGTTAGCCTTGGGAATCCAGGCCAGAACTGCGGCCGACTGGAATCACCCCCAAAGGCTGCACAGTGACAACAGGCCACATATCACTGTTATTAAACCCTCACACCAAATTAGGTTTGGCAGTAAACACCTATGACTTTTCTATGGACTCTGTGCCTTTTATTTTGTTTCTATTTCCAACTAAATTTATTATTTGCCTGGGGCAACCAACACCTTGCTTTATTGTGTTGTGGAATCCAGCACTGGGAATTGTGGGAATTTATTCATCTGCTTTCCCACTAAGAACTCCACCTCCCTCACACAGGCTAAGAGCAGCTGGAGATGGATCACAGCTGCGTAATTTGAATAATTTAAGAGATCAACTATCCTGTATCTAAATCAACATGGCTGTGATGTCACTTAACGGTTTACTGTGCAATATGCATACTGAATAATGTGTATCTCATTATAAGTCTAGTAAACTAGGGGGAGATGGTGGTGCAGGAGGTGGCGCTATCGTTCGGCAACTGTAGGGTTGCAGGTTCGAGCCCGGGTTCCTCCTGACCCCATCAAAGTGTCCTTGAGCAAGACACTGAACCCCCAATTGCTCCCGGTATGCAGGTTGGTGCCTTGCATGGCAGCCTGTGTGAATGGGTGAATGAGAGGCATTATTGTAAAGCGCTTTGGAAGAAAGCGCTATATAAATGCAGTCCATTTAAAATACTGAGAAAATTATAAAATAGAGGACTTAGATCCTATTTGAAAACTTATCCAATCCAAAACATCCAAGTATTTCCATCACACACCAGTCATCACGGGCAGAGGTGGACATTTCAGGTCCTAAAGTAAAAATCCAAACCAGGATTTTGTTTCAACCAACCAGTTGAGCACTCTGTGACTGTGACTCTTCATGCTCAACTGATTGGTTGAGACAAAATCCTGGTTTGGATTTTCACTTTCTGGACCTGAAATGTCCGCCTCTGAACACAGGACACACCACACACAGGAAACACACCCATAACAGGAGACACAGGCTGTATTTGAATTTAATGGCTGCATCCTTCTAAGGTTGCATTTGACTGAATGAGTCACAGCAACGTCCCAAGACTGTCCCATTTCAAAGTCTCCTTGAAATGCCCAGAAATTAATCCTTCTTTTACCGCTCATTGAAGAATCACCTGATGGATCCTTTGCAGCCCAACATATCCCAAGATTCATTGCATAGAAGTAAAATGGGTGTATCCTGGGTAGTCGATAGGAGAGGCGCTTTGTGACCCAAGGTCGATGGCGGGAACAGCTGGTGACGTAAATAGGAAATTGTCCGCAGGCCAGACCGTCCCATTTGATGCTTTCTGTACGACCTTTGAAGAACGCAGCTTGCAAAGGCTGCACCTTCATAGATCACGTCCTTTGAAGGATGTAGCCTCTGAGTTCAGACACAGCCAAAGTAGAGGCACCTTTGGGGCTCCCTGAATTGCTTGGGGGTAAACTGGAATCCCCTGAAGTATAAGCTGGTGCTGGGTTTCAGGCGCCAGTTCAACCAGTTGGATCACCATGCTAAAGACAGCTCATTTAGACAGTGACAAATAATGTCATTCACTCCAAGCTGCTGTCCATTCCTGAAAGGAACACACCCACTTGACATCTGGTCCCTTCCAAATCCCCCCCCCCCCCCCACCCCCCAACATGTGGTTCCATCCCCTCGCTGATGTAATGTCACCAGCGCGCAACTCTTCGACCACCACATCACCTCCAGGTTTGGTCCATCTTCAGTGCTGCCATGACGATGACGATGACATAACAGCTACGTTAGTAACAGTGAGGTCATCCACTCCTAATAAACCCAGAGCTCAGCTGTGGTTCCTCTGACTCAGGCTGCAGGACTGAGAATGAGAGTGACCTCTCCCCCTAAATATAACTCATTTTATTCAAAGAACATTTCCCTGAGTCTTCTGTACATATAGCAGTGAGTAACTCACACTCCTACGCAATTTATGAAAAATCATCTGTGACCTAACGAAGCAGTAAAAGCTAACAATGACATAAGGAAAACTAACAGTAGTCCAGACACAAGCAAAACTAAACCATGGGAATGATCATTTCCCCCCAAATGATAAATTGGCCCCATTGTTTGAACATTTCTTGCATTTCAGAGGGATTAAACACATTTCCAGGATAACAGCTGGAATCCTGACTGGAGAGTCTAAGATAGAATCTTACCATAACTCTGGCCGACAGACCGTTTGGTATTTCAGATGAAACGCAGCTCAAAGGACCCCAGAACATTTCAACTGTTTGAGATATTACAGAAACGCCGAATATCTTCAGGATGTCATGAAGGCCACGTTCATCATGGCATGTGAAATTGCAGGACGGTCCGGAGATCCCACCCTAACTGTCCAAGCCGCCCCCTGAGATCCCGGAAGGGGCGGGGGCTCGGCCTAACTGTCCAAGCCGTCCCCTGCAGATCATGAAGCAGATGAGTGACCACCGCTATGACAAGCTGACGGTTCCCGACGACGCGGCAGCCAACTGCCTCTACGTGCACCTCCCAGACAAGGGTCATGCACTGCTCCACTGCACGCCAGAGGAGTTCCCCGAGAGTGCAAAAGTATGAACCCCCACCTCGCCTCATCACCCGCGCGATCCAGCATGGTGTAAATATCATACCCTCAGATCTAACTGCCCCTGCTGATCATTTGACACAAGTCTAAAATAACAACATTCTTTCTGTTCTTCTTCCAGTCTCAGATGCTAATTAGTATTTTTTTGCCTTCGGCACAGACATGTAAAGTGACGAAAAACTCAGACTTGCTTGAATTCTTATCAAATAAATATGAGTACTTTGATTTTAAAGAATCCATAATGCAGTACTTTTTGTGTTCCAAAACAATTTAACATGTATGCCCTTGAATTAGAAGACATTAGCTTTTGTCAAGAGCACAGCATGTCAGTGGATCAAAACAGACGCCCTCGGGAATACTTTAGGCTTCTGAAATAGGTCTTAATCTCTGGATTGGGCTGTAATGAGTTGATAATACAGCCTAACTATGTGTTAATGAGTTATCAAGCTGTCCTTCCTGAAATGTTCCCTCCGGCATCACTTCAGGTTATTTTTATGTGGCGCTTAAAGACTTTGCAGCAGGAACACCACAGCATGCATTTTAAACAAACTAGGAACTGCACCACAGATGGACAACAGCGGTTTAACGTTATACACTTCAGCAGTTCGGCAAACATTAACAATTAAACAATAATAAATTAATCACAGAAGCTATCAAAAACATTTACAGACAGGGCTGGACTGGGATTAAAAAACCGACCCTAGTCTTTGCTGCTTTTTTCGCAAAGAGATTTGAGATTGATCCATCGGTCCGGAGGGAAAACACAGAATGACCAGATGTTTACAGGGGCTATAGATAGGCCAGCTATCTTATTATTAGTGAACCGCTTCACACATTTATATTATTCTAATTATGTACAATTTTAGTTCCCCCACCCTGATCTCTCTGTTAAACCCTGAGATGTATTTTCGCAAGTGTCGCGGGGGCTTTTGTCACAGTGATTCATGCTCGCAGGCTCTCATGGCCTTTAGCCATATTAGGAACTACGTGAACTATGTGGGCTGTTCACAGATCAGATTTATTCTCTTTGAGGAGATCTCCAAACACAGGCTCTGAATGACAAACTGTTTGTCCTTTGATGCCCTGGTGCTCTCTTAAATGGTCGAGAAAGACTGGGGTAAAGAACACGCCGCTCACACGAGGACGCCCGATGCTCTGCATTGGGCCACACCTTGCTTCTGGAGCTCTGACCCCCCTCACCCGCGACCCTGCGTCATACAAATAAATATATAATATGGATGAATGGATGGAAGGATGAAGGATGTCTCCTGGAGATTGTTGAACTTAATAATGTGCAGAGAAAAGTATATTTACAGTTCAGATGAAAGGATATATATTGAAATATATCATAACATACATGTTAGTGGGGCAAGAAATGAACATTTTTTTACAGTTGAAGACAATGATCTAAAACAAGATGTTTGGAATAAAGTGCAGAAAAGCAAAGATGAAATCAGTTTAGAGGACCATCCAGTGCCTGGTTTTAATCTGACACACGATTCCCTAATCATTTATTGACGTGTGTGTTGACGTCCGTCCGTGTTAATTCACAAACAGCAAGCAAACAAAACGGTTTAATTTTTTTTGACTAAGGGAGGACAGAAAGCTCCCGGCACCAAAAACAACAACAAAATGATTCTTTTCATTTTCGTGGCCTGCCTTTCCAGCTACTCCGCTTATTAAATCCTGCGCCCCAAACCCAGCACTATTCAGTTCAACGTGTTGCATAATAGCCCCACTTTTCGTTTATAGTTTCCTTGCATTCCTGTCTCCCGGCATTTGTTTGCTGTCCTTTTGAATGCAACTGGCTCACAAAAAGACAAACTTCTTAACTCCTGTTTAAGAATACATCTGGAAGTGCATGTAGCCATAAAATCTTTTAAAATCAAGACTATAATAAGACATTTTATTTTATAAACGTTACAGTTAAGTCTTTAGACAGTTGTCGCTGAACGCATCCAGCCTCTTCTTGTGATTAACATGCAATTACCGCCAAAACAGGTCTAACATCATGTACGCGGAATCTGCTCCATTCCTGTGCACAATGATTTCTTGGAGGAGTTTAAGGAAAACCACGGCATCTGACAGGCGTCACAAATGATACACATCATTTTTCAAATTTGTTTACGTAATAACGCTTTTGCTTAGGGAATTTAAATTGATGTTAAATTAATGACTTCTTTTAAAGCGGAAGGCTTAGCCAGCAAATATAGACATGTCATCATTGTATAATTACCGTGCGCCGTTTTAATGCTGTCCAAATGTGGTTTGTGGTGCTTTGCAGCAATGTCTGGATGCCAACCAACAAAATAAGGACGCTGCCGTTTCTTTGCCGTTTTTTCCAGGTCTTCGAAAGACTGAAGGACTATTTGCTCATTCCCGTCTCCAATGCCGAAAAGGTGAAGCTGGATGGCGCTCTTACCTGTTGCTCTGTACTCATCCACAAGAAGGTGTGAGCTAGGCTCTTCAAAACCGCGTCCCCCAGAGTGTTCTTGGTGTGCTTAAGGCTGTGTGATGGAGAGGAAGGTGAAAGTTTGAGTTTCTATCGTAATAATTGATGTTTATAGCACTCCCTGTTAATTTGGAAACCCGCGTACAGTACCTACAGTTATTTTAGTATTATAGTTGTTGCGGTATATTCCCTACAAAAATAAACATTTCCGACTAGTTCGATTTCTAATATCGTTCGATATTCACACAGTTAATGATGGAGCCCAAACTTCCTTCTCACCAGCACTGTTCGTTTTGTTAAAACCGGTATTTTCAATTTGTATGCATATGTTGGATATTCGGTTTAATTCAGATTAGTTTTCACTTTCTGCCATCATAGGCCTATAAGCAGTATTACTAAATCATAGCCATGTATTTTTTCCATAGGATTTGGTGCTGATGATTTTATCCGGCACTGGCGAGTAGAAATCAAAGTTTTCATTTTGCCGTCATGAAAAGTCAGAAAGTGAACACTACGAATGTTCTTGTGAACCCAACAAAATCTTCATTGTTCAAAATGCCTTTTGATATGAAACCAGGTGTATTTATTCTCTTTTAAATGACCCCATGAGTTTAAAAGTGTGAATTGCAAGGCAATAAAAAGACTGTTTAAAGACCATTGAATATTCTGTGGAAATTTCAAGACGGCAGATGGTGAGGTTTGTTCGAGGATCAGGTCATTACCCTGGCTTACCATCCTGTTAGCGTAGCCTGCTCGCTAACAATTGAAGCTTTTTAAAAAGCTCTAAAATTATAAAAGGCCTACTTTATCTGTGTTTTCTTGATTTATACTCATCTAAAACCTTATTAGCCTTATAAACACCTGTTCAAACTGCAACTGGTTCAGGGTTTAAGGAGAAACAAACTCACAAAATCACAAAAAAAAAACAATAGGGACCCAGCACCCCCGCTGCTTGGACCCCCACAAATGGGAATGTTATGTTGTAGCCTATTTGTATTACACTGGAAATGTCTTTGAACAACTATGATATGTGCCCGTATGTGTATTGTTGGTGAAAAAAGGACTGTAAATCCTGTATAATGTGACCATACTAAAACAGTCATTATAGATTCTTTTAGTTCTGATGTATAGATAGTTCTCTTTCACTTAGACCTACTTGTTGTGCCAAAGACATTGTAATATGTACGTTTGTCTAATGTTTGGATCAATGGTTTTAATAGATTTTAATAAAATATGTGCCTAGTCTCAAATTTTCTTTCTTGCTTGACGAGTTATTTTGTTGTGAATTTACTACACAATACTGACTGGCTGATGCTCATTGCAGTTTAGACGCTTAGCCAAAATCCGTAACCTGGTGTAAATAGTAAATGTTGAACAACAGCGCCATCTAATGGTCAATGTTTATACTGTCCGTCATAAGTCGATCCTTCGTTTATCTTCTAACTGCCTATCCTGGTCAGGGTGTGGTGAGACACAAGGCAGGGGCACACCCTGGATCACGGGTGCGGGTATTAATTTTGGGCGCTACAACTAATCAAATTATGTCTGAAATTTTTTAGGGTCCCTTTACGGCGCCTCTGCCCTGACAGGCATTACAGGGCACGTGCACTTTTAACAAACTAGAGACGCCATTCAACTGCATGCTTTTGGACATGCCGTTAGAAACGCCCCCAAATGCTGAATTATTATACAATACATTTTAAATCCCACCTGAGCCTGGGTTTGTCATAAACAATATCATTCAGTATACACAATATAAGCCAAATCCAAAAACAAGACAGAGCAATGCTACTTGCAACACGATATGCGTGAATTGAATCACGGGTGCAGTGCTACAACGATGAGTAATTCAATTAAAACCCTAAAAGTGCGCTGACAGCTTGCTGCGCAAACTTTATATTGCAGTACTGCGATACAAACTTGGCTGCGTGTCAGATACGCTGTAGTGTCCTAAAGCGCCCGCTGGCAGCTGGTCAGTAAATATCGCTGCGAGCGGCATAATGGACACTGATGACTGATAAAGAGCTACTGACACGCCTGCGATCAGAGTAAACAATTGTGTCAAACAATGCGAAACAGCCCGGAACGATCTGCTGCTTAAATGTCTACCTAAAGCTAGTAGTTTGCATTTAGTCTTTGCTAGTCAGCCGACTTTTTTGTATGAATATTTAATTCAGATAATTAACAGCAGGGGCGAAGTAATGTACGGGTTATTATTTAAATCTATACAGTAAAATATCTTCAAATTTAGGATATAGTAAGTGTGATAGTTGGTGTATCACGTGGTATCGAGTTTTCTAACATGACACTGGCAAGATCAACTGTTGTCAACTCGGCAGAACATACATTATGTCTATTAAAGGTGGCAACTTCAGCCTCTCGATTTTCCTCCTGTCCCGTATTGAAAAATGATACACGGTGTCCCCTTTTGAACCAACAGACCTAAGGGACGCCATCTAACCTATATATTCGTGCATGGAGCGCAAAAATAATTTAACCACTACCTCTCCCCCCTCCCCCGCACTACAGCTACATTATCGTAGAAAATAGTAGAGGGCCACCGACAGCTCAAATAACACAGGTGATTCTGACTATGTGAATGTGCCTCTGATTAATAGGTAACTTTATTTAGTAGCTTATGTTTACATTTAGAGTGTATAAAAACATAATGATTTAAATGTCCGGATATTTCTGTGTAGAACCTCAGGTTAACGCTCTTCTGTAGCTCCACAGTAGGGAACATCCGGGGAACTGAACAATCAACCCTCCCGGGTTACAAATATTTCGTCATAACAACAGCACCACCTGCTGCCCGACAGCGGCATTGCTTACTAGTAACAGGTAATGAAGAATCACTGGGATTTTTAAAAAAGCGATTGTAATAGCTTATTGCAAAAACCACACCCGTGCACTACAGCTGTTTCAAGCTGTACAAGAGTCGCCCACACAAATGACAAACACTCCAAGTAACGTGTAAGGGCTTAACAAGGGTAATGTAGGACCTACCAAAACAGCCATACATTTTTCTCAGACATATCTGGTCATATACACTTCCACCTGGCAAAGATTTAAAACCGAAATGCGAGGAGTATGGATTTCATCTCATAGAAAACGCCGGCTGACGTGGATGTCGTTTGTACAGGAATAACCCTACTTTTTGTCACCATTTGTGTAATTGTGATCAGCAACCTTGCGCCCTGGCACATGAAAAGGAAATCGGTTTATTCTATCACAGTCGTGCCCATAGATCTGATGCAGGACAGATTTGCCCTGCAGAAATCTGGAGCATGTAGTGTTACAATCTACGTGCCCTTTTAATATCTGCATTTTCAGTTGGCCTTAGAGAAACCGCAATGTGTGACTTTGGCCGATCTGGCAAAAGAGAACATTTGTGAGCCTTTTAAAGAGTCTTTTTAAGCTTTTGGGAGAGTCTGGATGACATTTAAGAAATGCAACAATTAAGTGCTCTCCTCTCTAAAGGAAAGAGCTGAAAATGAAATGGTTTCCGTCACATCAATCGGTTAGTCACCCTTTCAAATTCTGCCAATAGAGTCAGTCAATGGGGACGGAAAACGGCGAGCATTTCCAAAACAAAGTGTGCTTTATGGTAACAGTACCTGTAACTTAACTTGTTTTTTTTTTAGACAGCTTCAGATCGGGCTACAACGCAATCATGTTAAGCATATAACACCAGAGACGTGGAAATAAACTTCACTTGTACGGATCACACAGCTTTTGGTTTAGAAACCCTGACGGCGGCTCCACGTTTGGCGTCATTCTGCACAAACCAGGAAGCTGTGGGTTTTTTCCCCCCACATTGAATTACTGGAGATCAAGCCGAACCAAGTAACACTAATACGAGACTTAAAAGGGCCAATCTGCCCTTATAAAGTGTACAGTCATTGCCGGCGTGATTTGCTGATACTTCGGCTGATCGCCGCAACTTTTTTGGGGGGGGGGTGTGTGAAGTCTCCGCTGACAGCTTACCTTTATTTTGTGCTCGATTTAAACGACCTCCCTCCGCACCCCCGGAAGACCCAACTTAGACAAGCGACCGAATACAATGGAAATACCACATCTCACAGAAGAAGAAATGACCGAAATAAAAAAGGAAGTGAGTATTTTATCCTGTTTTTGTTTGCTCTATTGAACATGAGCTGATGTGGCCGGCTTTCGAGGTGCTTTCATACGGGGTTCAGATCTATATTTCCGCGGGGAATGTGCGGCGACTCTGTGTCAAATGGGGGCGAAGAAGCGCTCTCCCTATCATTATGTTCAAGTTGTGTCTGACCCTAAGATCTTGTCCGATCTTGGGACAAGGAACTCACAAGATGGCCCTGGGATGAGAGGCAGTCAGCGTCCTGACTCTACTTAAGACTGCCATCTTTTCCCCCATTCCGAACAGGGCCACTTTGAGTCCCAGTCTCACTTCAATGCACTTGCCGCCCCGCAGATTATGGAAAGCGCCATATATTTATGACGCTGAGTTCAGTGGCCAATACGTAAAATCTGCTTTATTTTTTGTAGGTTTTGTTATTTATTTTAAGTTCTGTCTCTTATGCGTTCAAGTAAAGTGATTCACGTTTTTCAGCCTGTCAATCAAACTAGGGGCGGGCTGACTACGTCACGATGACTCTTCCATTACTGCGATCTGTTTCGAATCTGATATTAGTGTGATAATATTTCATTTCCTAGCCTGGGATTATCGGTGGTTAGGCCTATACACCCCCCTTATTATCAGTCCAAGCGGTTTTAGCGCTTTGATAGCAGTCAGAGGCCCATAAACCAATTCACTTAACCATTATAATAACCACGATTTATTAAGAAAAACACATGTATAAGCCGTGCCTCCCGTTTATTTTAATAATTTCCTTAACTAATTTCCATCCAAGGTAGGCCTATTCGTTTGTTCCCACACAATGCCATCCAGTTAGATCCAGTGATACAGAGCGAATGTGAGAAACATTAAGGTACGCTGCAGCACGTCATCTCACTATTTAAGCGTCACAACTTTTTATCAATGAATTAAACGCAACATTTATAGGCAGAGGCAGACGAAGGAGTTTTTGCGGATTTGGGGTACGTGGCCAGCAGGGGGAGACACTGGCCTGAGTAATTTCCACCTACCTGAAGGTTCTTGGACTTCCTGGCCTAAGGAGACTTTCCCCATGTCCAAAACACCAGAGACCAGCTACATCCAAGGGCGTAAATTTGGCTGGAATATTGAGGGGTTGAGGTCTCCACTCATTATGGAGGAAACGTGATTATTGGGGGGGGGTTGTATTAGCCGGTTTTTATTTATTGGGGGGCTACAACCCCGCCCATAATTTACACCCATGGCTACATCCCTCGTGTATGTAACAGAGACGCCAGATTAAGATTAACGGAACTGTTCTGTGGGCATCCTCTGACATCGGCACCCTGTGCTTGGTCATTTTGGGCCTAATTTTAAGTCCCGGTTGTTAACCATGGGTAATTAGTGTGTCTTTGTTTATTCCTGTCTTCATATATACGGTGTTTAAATGCCTTCAGCACAGTCATGCAAGGGTGGCGTCTGCTGCAGGATGTGCAGTTTTCTTTTTTGAGATCGCATTCTATTCCTACTGAATCATAGCTTACCGCCCTTGAAGGCTTTTAAAGAAAAAGCCGTATATCCTTCACAGTCGGCCGAAAATACAGTAGCAGGGCTAAGTGGATCTGGGTCGATTTCTTTGTAAAACGCAACTCACCTGCTGCAGACACGATACAGGACTGATTGTAAATTAACTTTTCATCCTTTCATAGGTGAAGCAATCAAAATAATTGTATAACAGGAGCCACTAATTGAGCAAGGCTTAGAAAGGAGTTTCTGGCTGCTAGTGTGGTCTCACCTGAGGAAGGGATTCGGGTGTTAGAGGACAGTTCAGCTCAGAGCATATTTCTGGTAGCTGATGATCTGTTATGTTCAGCTGAGTCAGACCCCGAACCAGAATCCATGAAGGACATAATGGAGGGAGGACGGCTGTACTGTTCACAAGGGTGAAATCACTGCATGAAAATAATTAGTGCTGAAGTACCCATCCCTACGCCCCCCCACCCCAAGTGATAATGATGCGTTCCATTTACCTCGGAGGTCGGAACTCGGAACTGGGAATGACGTCATAAAGTATGTTGGAAAGCCATTTAGCTGTACCAGGGCCCGTTTGAAAAACCCGGATAACTTATGGCATTTAATTTACCCCAGTTCAAACGGATTTTATCTTTGTTCACTTTCATTTAGCCCAGACGACCTTGAATCCGACAAAATGTCTGCTTAAGCAAGAATCCTGCTTAATGAATTGGACCCCAGTTCAAGCCCGGTTAAATGTTAGTCATTGTTAGTAATATCAGTGGGTAACAACACATTACATGGTATTTTGCATAGTAACACGTCCACAGATAGTGGTTGAACAGTACTGTGTGTATAATCATTTTAATGAGTCACAATAAGACACAAGCCCAAAGCTTTAACTGCTGTTGATAAAGGGTGCAGCCGTCCTGAATTTTGAGTTCGGGGTTTTGTCAATTCTTCCAACTTCAGGGGGTGTTCCAGCTGAAATTTTTGACTAGGAACTCAGAATTTACTAGTTCAAATGGAACGCTGCATAATTGTAACCGTTCTTTTCCTCCAGGCGTTAGATAGACTTAGGCCGTACCTCTGTGACAAGATCACAGCGGAACGGCACTTTGATTACTTGCGCTCGAAGAAGATCCTGACCCGCGAGGACACCGAGGAGATCAGCTGGAAGGTGACGAGCCGGCAGAAGACGAGCAAGCTTCTGGACTACCTGGCCGAGAACCCCAAAGGTCTGGACACCCTCATCGAGTCCATCCAGAACACCCGCTGCTCGGACTTCATCATCACCAGGATCACCGACGAAGTCCAAAGGCTGAAGAACGAGAGGATTGAGTCCCTCAAAGGTGAGTTGGTGCGGGGGGGGGGGGGGGGGGGGGGGGGGGGGGGGGGGGGGGGGGGGGGGGGGGGGGGGGGGGGGGGGGGGGG
>JAODUD010000043.1:15090809-15102143 GCA_026784285.1 Stomatorhinus walkeri
CCCCCCCCCCCCCCCCCCCCGGCGGGTCGCCGCAAGTCCCTGTGTTGAAATTCGCAGTGACTGCACCCTGAAGTTTTCCATCCATGGCCCTCTAGCCCCGCAATAATCCCTCTGCTGTTGTCCTCCACAGCGTCCTTCAGCGTCTCCTTGCCGACGAAATGCACAGGGGCACCGAATGACCTCTCCCGGACGTTCTCCAGCGACTCCAATTTTGACAAGGGCTGTGTCTCCACCCTGCTGTATCACCCTGAGGGAGAGTGGAGTCCCTCGATCTCCTCCACGTCGGCCTCGCTGAACGTTCCTCATGGGCCGGCCTCAGAGGTCGCACCCCTGTGCAGCAGCATCATCAGGTCGGCCGCGTCCGGCCTTCCGAGGCCCGGCGATGACGGGGCGCCCCCGCTACCTCCCGAGCTGCAGGGGGAGACCGAGGGAGCCTGTGGAAGCACAGCAGGCAGTGACTCCGCCTTCCAGCCCTTGCGTTCACGCTGCATCTCGCAGCCCTGCCAGAATGCCCCCCGCCAGAGCTCCCGGTGAGGCTTCCCCATAAGCTAGCACCCACCTCCCCAGGGATCAGCCCACTGTGTAACCTCATAGACAGAGGTGGAAAATTCAACTCCAGTAGCTACAAATCCAGATCAAGGTTTTGTTTCAACCAACTAGTTGAGTACTCGGTGACTGTGACTCTTTATGCTCAACTGGGCGATTTAATTTGTACCCATTTCAGATTCTATACCCAAATCTCTCTGCAGCATCAGACCTTGACTGAAAAGCATGTTTGACAGTGATTGGGATAAAAACAACAGATGATTGTTCTGCAGTGTCGCCCCCAACAGGTAATATGAATATAACATCTTACTGGACCTGAATTTTCCACCACTGCTCAGAGGAGCTGTGCACTTTTCCACGTCCCGCTGTCGCTTCCTTGTTTCCCGCATTTTACGCCTCGGCCCCGATTACCAAGGTTTGGCCTCGGTGGAAAAGGGACCTTTTTAGCTGAACAATGTGTCAACCACGGCATGGACATTATAACCCTTAGTATGCACTGCATATATAAACATAGCCTCCTGGTTATGTGAACATGTAGCATGCTACGGGTTTCCATATCATCTTACAATGGCCTTTCTTCAACCACGACCAGGATGCAGTACACACTGTTCACGCTACAGTAAAGAATTTCTGATATCTATACCGAAGATTAACAGTTTGTTTGTTTTTTTTTTTAGGTTTGCTTCCAGTTTGAAATGTAACGGTAGCCTTTTGTATAATACAGAAAATGTAATTCACTTCTTAAATTTCCATAAATAAGGGAAATACAGTGGTTGTTACTTTGAACTACTTGATTTTTAGTGTTGTATATGGAACTAAGATTTACCACATTATCAGCAACTCGATAGTAATCAACATGGTATTTTTAGCTAATAGGACAATTTCTGAGAATGATGTAATTATTACATGTATATTTTCATTACCTTGGCCACCAAGTACAACTTTAGCATTTAACTCCGTTTTACTTGCATATTAACTGGTGTTCCTGCTTTTTCAGCGCAAACCTTGGTAATGAATTCATTTGGTCAGTTGAATAGTCTGAACCAAATCCTGAGAATACTTTGGGCATGTATCGTGGTGAGGTGGCGTGATTGTAGGGTCTTTGTGGATGACCACATCCGCCAAAGACGTAGACCACCAACACATAGCAGGGAGATTCTAATTATATTTAAAAATGGACATTTTTATAGTGTAAATTTTATTTTTAATTGCATTTGATTTGTGATGTTTTTTTATTACGCATGGTGCATTATTACAGTAAGGTTTTCTGGTGGGTAGATGGTAGATTGTGCTGTAGAATATGCCGGAAAAACCCAAACTTGGGACTCGGGCTGTCATTACCGACAGAAAAGCTCGTCAGCTAACTCTCACCTCTGCTCCTCCACGGAAAGGGGCGCGTCTCACTGACGTGGAGGCGGGACTCGACCTCACCGAAGACCTTGCTGACAAAGATCCCTGTAATGTCTGCAGATTGGGCTGATTGTAGTCCCAGTCACTGATGCTTTTGCGGGGGGGGGGTTGTTTCAGACGGGCACAACCTTGTCCGGGCAGCTCACCTACAGGTGTGTAATTACCTGTGGGGAATTCCTGGTATTTACCTGAATTTTTTTTTTTTTTTACTTTTGTTGGTGTCGTCAACAGCAGTGAGACGCTTGCGGAGTCTGTCAGGTGCCCATCTGCTCTGTTTTCCCTCTTATTGTTTTGGTCTCAGTCTCCTCTCTCCTCTCTCCTCTCTCCTCTTGACTTAATTCCCATGCTTACCGTCGCGTTACAGTTTGAAAAGGCCAGGACAGCCTTGAGGAGTGTCTTTGAGTGGGTTCGATGAAGCACTACCTTTGAATCGTGATTTTGATGCTGTTATGACTGCAATGGCAGGATGTGGAGTGTGAGATGGCAAGCCTTTGTCTGTTTTTACAGTACTTAAAAAAAGAGAGATTTTCTAGTTTTCTTTTCAAAGTGCTAAAATGCGTTTGCTGCCAAGGTTTCCGTATTTTAAAGGTGCTAGCTAGCTTATCCCTGCGCTAATATATGTATATACGATAATTGTACCACCTGCAAATTATTGCAGCTGTCATTGCTGTGTCTGAATAAAATGCATTCAAAAGAAAAATGGATTTAGGTTCTCTAATGTACCGTCTGTAATATTGAAATCAAATTGAATCACATAGTTTTGAAATATGAATCCTGCTGCCAGAGATATTGCGCATTTAAGTTTCACGAATTAAATGTCCACCTGCCTGGTTAGTTTGATGGGTAGTTTGCGGTTAGTCTTGGGTAATAGGTCATCCCCTTTGGGGAGGTAACGTATATGCTGGCTAATTACTCTGTTTTTGACTAGCTTGCTGGTTAAAGGTCACAAAAAGGTCACATACCGGCGCTCGAGACATACCTGTGACCGTCTTAAAAACCGGATGGTGGTCTCCCAAGGACGTGACCCCCGAGCTGAGATGTGCAGAAATTCCTCCTCCCTCCTTGCTTATACGTTCCCTCCACATGGCTGTAAGTCTCGGGCCATGTGCCGTCATCCTGCCTCGTGAAATACATTTTCATCCTTTAATATCACTCTAGGCCTGATTTGATATATAATCACTGCAGCAAGGAGCCTTGTAATTTAACGCTGCACAGCGGAAATTAGTCGGTATGACGCTTAAAAGCTCACAGACAGGAGAGGTTTTCGGGCATTAGGCAGTGGGCACGAGTACTTTGAGGTTTGACTTTTACAATGCATCCCTTAACCGGATTGATGTCCGTGCATTATAGGTGTGGGGGGGGGGGGGCTGTCAGGAATGCTTGGTTTTCGGGGGGGTTTGCAGAATGTTTGCAGGTGCCTGTAGGGCCAAAGTCTCAGAGGGCAAATCTTTGAAAGGCCAGAGCTTCGTCCTTTTCACCTCTTGGTATCAGATCAGAGTTTCAGAGTAAAGGTGACTTACCCAAGAAAATTAAAGCCCCTGAATTAATTCAGATTGAACAGCCCTCAATTTTCAGAGCTGTCACTTAGAAGAAGGAGCCATTTAAGCAGATTCTGTTGCTTTACTGAAAAGAATATTTCTAAAATAAAATGGTGTGGCATGCATAATGTGCTTTATGTGATAAAATCCTCTGAGAAAAGATTAGAAATTAAATTAAAAAGAATTGGTTCATTTGATGCTGTTGGAGTGGATCCCAAATGGGGGGGGGGATGAAGGAGAAGGTGAACACAGCCCATTTGTCCTCACTGTCCATCAAGTGACCGGGGGCTGTTTGAACACAGGCCAAGCAAACAGATGTTCTGATTTAACATCACAATGGGTGAAGCAAGTGGGGGTAGTAGGAGCTGCCTTTTATGCCCTGGAGCTCCAAAAACACAGGATGGGTGGAGCATTGTCACATGGACTGGATATTGAGCCCCCCCCGCCCCAGCCATGCCAGCAAAAGAATTGGAATCACCGCTGACACCCAAGCCGGGGTAATTAAACAAAGGACCACTGAAACTCCACAGAGATGTGGGTCACGGTATTTGATTTGTTTTGAGGTTGTCAATCCATATTTTCAAATGGACCTGGCCAAAGAAAAAAAAAACACAAAAATAAACCTATTTTAAAAATATAATTACACTCGCAGTTTGTTTTTAGAGCCACGTGAGGATTAAACCAAGGATGAGGCATAGAGGTCTGAACAACCATGAAATAATTCAAAACACAGTTACTGTTGTTGATGTAGTCAAGTTGACCTAATGATTGAATGAGATAAACATATCCATACAAATTGAGGTGACTGCAAAGATTTTGCAGTTTAGTCAAAAACATTTCAGTAAAGTTTGTATCTGGCCAACTGAACATTATGACTTCCTCTAAAAATAAAGCACGGTACGCAGTTATCAGAAATGGCCTGAAACCTCACACTTATTTACACTTAGGATTGAACATGCTTTGACAACGCCTTACGTATATTATTTGAGGGCTGTATTGTCTAGCTTCTGCGAAGTAAGATTTAGAGTGATCCAAAATTACGTTAAGTTTTTATTCTTAGAGATTTTCTGCTAAGTATTGCTTTTGTGCGTTTTCCATTTTTATTTTCATCCCACAAAACTCAATTTCGCCAAGAACTATAAATAACAGAGAAAAAAAAACACTTTTGTGGTTGTACAAAATGGTTAGGGAAAGAGAAGAGATGGAATCCTGCCAGGCGCTTTCAACTCGACAAGGGGGAGCAGATTTAGCGCCTTTGACTGATTATCTTCAATACCGAGACACGCCGTTTCTTGCTGAGTTGCTGCCGCAGCTTCACGCCGAACGGCTCCTGCGCAGACGCGGCGCAGACGATGCGCAGTTTAAATGCCCGCAGACGCGCTCATTGTCTCCGCAGGCAGAGACGCGCTCGAGGGCTGCGCAGGTCGCCAGAGCGAACACCGCGACCGAGCAGTGACAAGCGGAATGGCGCAGCCCTCGGAGTCCTGGACGTTTTTTAAGCGGAGAAAGGGAAGCACAAGTCGCCCGCAACTCGCCAAATAATAATCGCTGAAGCTGGAGGTATAAAGGAGCAATAGGAATGGCCGATCCTCTGCGGAGGACAATACTGGCAAAACTTCGGGGGAAGAAATCCAGGAAAGCGGCCGCAGTCGGGGGCTTCGGCGTTGCAACTTTTGTGGATAACCGAGAAGGTAAAGACGGAGTTTTGTGCGGTGTGGGTGAGCAAACACCGGACAAAATTATCACTGAATTAAATGTTTTGCCAGACATCATGAGAGATAAAGAGGGCTGCCTTAACATAGCGTTTGAAAGCGGGGCAGTGAGATCGAATTGCGAAAACGCCGTGGTTAAAAATGTGTCGCCCCGGGACGATACTGACGTGCGTTTAAACGGAGGATCGGACGATTATGCTCGGTGGGGTGCGGACTTAAATCATACGGGTCGAGTTTATAAGAGACGCCTGGGTGTCTCTGATCGGAACGAAATGCAGACTCGGGCGAGCCGCGGAAACCGGGTGAACTATTTTAATGAGCTGGAGTTAGATCTCTCCAAAGATGCATGCACTGAGTCGTCCGAAATTATGCGGGGAAACAGCCAGCCACTCTATCCGAGCGGACCTCCAGGAGAAATACTACATTTAGACGGGGTAGGATTTTGTAGGGAGTTAACTCCGGTCCAAACGACCTATCACTATGTTGAAATGAGTGGAAACGGTGTACAAGGCAAAGAGAGCGGGGTAGATGCACATCAACAGTGTGGGGAGCATCAGGGGAATCCAGTGGCTTCAAATGCTGAGGAAGATGCCGATTTACTTTGCAATCTTCCTCAAATGCCCTACACCGGTATTTCTATAAATGGGGCACAAATATATCAGTTTCTTGCTGTCGGTACGGTAGCTGGGAACCGCCAAGTCAGTAATAATCCCTCGGGAGACTACAGAGTGAGAGATTTTCAGAATACAAGACTGTTTCCAACCGATTTGGCTGTAAGTGATAAAAATATGAGCACCGATGCAGAAATGCGGTGGCAAAATTTGGTCGGCAGTGATGATGGGGATTACTACGACAACGACAATCTCCCGTTTTATAATCCGCTATTATGCGCAGCTTCCGGGCCAAATTCAGACCAAGTCGAGATGAATCAGGCACCAGCTGAAACAGACGGGTTTAAGGTGTATGAAAGCTGCATTGTAAGGACCCAATTTAAGGAAGCTTGTGTTCTGCTTATAAGTGCTATGCAAGGCATTAATTTGGCTAATGAAGTTGCCATCAATGGACTTGGGTGTCATGTTAATCTTACTAGCTGTAATTCCCAGGAGAGTCTCTGCTCAGAAGTATCTTCTAAAGTGGTAGATTGTGATGCATTCTCCTCCGGAGATGTTGTTCCCCCCGAGTCCCATTCTGTACGTTTTCACGATGGTGAAAACGGCAACTTGTGTCTCAGAAGGTCTTTAGCCAGCAAGAGCTTTGAAGTCTTGCCCACTGAGAGTCCTCCGATTTTGAGAAGGTCTGTAAGTGTTGGAGTGATCGAATACCACCAAAATCAATATTGTCGCCTTGAACGCAAAGTCCCTTTAGCCCTCATGAGGGAGAGTGACTGTGGGATGTCTAGCGGCGTTGTCAGCCTCGCGAGTCAGGTTCCATGTGATGGCGAAGGTGGTGACAGTCTTCTCTTGGAGATTGAGGATAATTGCCCATTGAATGAAACCAGTGGACCGGTGAACAGTGCAGAAAGCCAGGGAACAGAGCGCGGCTTATTGACCACCCAAGATGTCTTGAAACCCAACGGGGTGACTGTCAACAAGATTCAGGAATGGATGCAGAAGGGACGCATGCTCTCCTCTGAAATGAAGCACCGCATCACTGGTTCTGCTCTCCACGTGCCCTGCAGTGACTCTCCCCTCCAGCATTCTTGCCCCGGTTTCTTGAACAGGGCAAAAGCGGCGCCCCGGGTGACCGGACCTCAGAAACGCAGAACTGTGGCTCGCGGCCAGGGAACCAAACAGACAGGTAGGCAAGTTGCCAAGCGTGTTCGATGGGTGCGCTCCTATCCGGGCTCCGTAGTGCTCTTCTCTTCAAGGGTCCAGCCCATCGCTCTTCTGGATGTGGACATGGATGGAGTGATGACCTTCCTGTGATTTCTTTCTCTGGACTGGTGGTTGGGGTTCACCCTCTTCTAACTAACGTAGGCTAATCTCACAAGCTACTAATGGGTTTCCAAGTTTCAGTGCTGGTGTTCAGCTATTTTAAGGGTTACCTTACCAGGAGTTTCTCATGGGAGTGGGGGGGGGGTGTTTCCTACTGCTGTGACACAGGACACAAGCGTTTAATATGTGCAGTAAGGAGTTTTTTGAGACTATTCAAATGTTTAAGTTCTAGAGAGAACAGAAACGTAGTCAATACAGTAGTAATGGTATAACCATTTCAAATAGGCCTTGAAACTCATTTGTGTCTGTGTGTGTGTGTGTGTGTGTGTGTGTGTGTGTGTGTGTGTGTGTAAGGAGCATCTCCTGACCTGATTGGTTCCCCCAGCTTTGAACATTCGCTGCTGCTGTTGCCCTGTGTTTCTCAGTTATATGAATGATTGCTCGTTGGATGCCAACTAGGCACCTAGTTATTTGTTTACCTAATTGTTTATGTGTGTATCGTGATTTAAGGGCACGGTGGTTTGTTTAGACAGAGAGAAGCGTGTTATATTATTGAAATGCAGATAAGGTAGTTTGAAAATGTTCAGGATAGTATGGTATCTTTTTAGTCTCTTCTCAGATACTGAAACCATGAATTTTTAATGCAGTCTAATTATCTTTAGCTGAATGTTCAGCATCCTGATGACTGTGTGCGAGTATGATAGTCAGTCATTAAACTTTTAATATTAATCTTGCATCTTGTTGCTCCCTTAGGGACACCGGGGTCACCTTCTCCCCTTTTGCTAATAGGTTTTTTTTCTGAGCTGGTAATTGAACGGGGAAGAAAAACGTCTAGCATCAAAGGTGCAGAAGTGTGTGGTTTTGATGGCAGGCCTGCTGCAGTGGGCGGAGCCTCCGGCTCTGGTAGCAGCTGGCCTCCTAGGCTTTTTGAGGTTTGCGCTGTTGTACCTGCAGGTCACCGTGGAGACCAAATGGCTTTAATTGAATCTGCCTTTGCCTAAGGGGCGGGGTGGGGCCACAGCCCTGAGGGGGTCAGTCCCGCTGAATTGGGGGTGCTGTCCTCTCTCCCGCCCTCTTCTGTTCAACTGGTGCTATCAGCAGTGTGTGCATGGGCTCCACTCTGTTATGGCGCCTGTGGAGTTTTCGTTTTAAACTGTCTGTTTTCTGTAAAGACGGAAAGCTGCCACAAATGCTGATGCTGTGAATGTCGTTTGCAGCACATGTTCAGCAATTTCCTGCTGTTTCTGCATGAGGGTTATTGTCTGGGGGGGGATGGCTCAGGCAGTTGGGAGTGGAAGCATCTGTGGATCAGACCATTCCGTGACACCACAGCCACTCTTTTTGTCTGTGCTGTTGCCTCGGTGAGACTTTTACACGACCTCCTGTTTCATCCCAGCCATCTGTCACCCTGAGGGCTCCCAGATGCATTTAAATGGACATGCATGCTCCCTCCCTCTTCAGTGCAGGTCAATTTATTCTCAGACAGCTTTCTGAATCCCCCCCCCCCCTTAAAGTTTTAACGTCAGTCGTATATTTTCTTGGTTGCTATCAAACCACTGAGATCATTATAAATCTACAACACGAATGTGTGTTGAGTCCGTTTCCAAACAAATGACAGGCTGTTCACTCGACTTCCTGCTCTGTGTGGCTTTGTGTGTTTGGCTCTGTGAGAGCTTGGCTTCACTCCTCACGCTGCATTTTAACGATCGCGCGCGCTCACTCGCCCTTCCCATCGATAATATGGATCCACAACACGAATAATTAGGGTAGGTTTCCCGGAACGGATTCCGCACGCGTGCACCTGGCGTACTATGACCCGGCCGACTCCGTGTTTGCCGAATCCGTGAAAGAGGTCAGGAAAAAGTACCACCGGTCAGAAAGCTGATAAGAACGGGCCACCCCGTCGTAGCAGAGAAACCCAGGTGACGTATGAGGCAGTTGCAAGCCCTGGTGAAAAGAGTGTGTGTAATGAGTGTGAAGGTACCTGAGATGCATTATTTTGGCAATTTAAGAGCCTTAAATATCTGATGCTTATGAACTACTGTGTACGTCTCTCTTCTTTTTCAGCCTATATTAAAAATGTTCGAAGTTCCATCACAGACACCCAGGAGGCGATAGTGAGCAAACACAATGAAACGAACGAGAAGCTGCGGCTGTTGACTGCCATCACGGTCTCCAAGAAACGTCACTGGTTCCAGCATAGTACATCCAAGAACCCCGTGTCAGAGGAATGTAGCGTCTCCGTAGAGCCTGACGTCGCCCCCGTCCGCTCTGGGCCTGAAGCCAGCCAGCCGGCACCGACCTCCCTCCACGAAGCTCCCCACCTTCAGCCAACGAGTGCCACCCGTGACCCCCAGCGGGGAAACGCCGCCGACCAGGCCGGCGAAGGCGGCGGCCACGTGGAAGAGGAAGGCGGCGAGATCTGGTACAACCCGATTCCAGAAGATGAGGATCCCGCGCCTGTCGGTGGCCCTGCCGATGTGGACGGCATCCGTCACTCTCAGGAGGGCTGCAGCGGCGAGAAGAGGCTCGTTTCCGGCTCGCTCCTCGTGGAACCTGCCGAGCTGCGCAGACTCATCCTCACTCGTAGATCTGCAGAGGACAGCCTTCCTCCCAAAGTCGCAGCTCCAGGTAAATTAAAGTACAGCCATTAAATCCCTCGCCGCCCTCACTCGAATCTGGGGAGATGTTTCTCAGACGTGGGAGCTCTTCTTTTATCGATAATATATTATCTGCTATGAAAATTCATGTGACTCATAATAGCATTTAATAAGGAAATTCATAAGGGTTAGCAGGGATGTATTGTGTATAATTACTTCATGAATTGGGGTCTTAGACAAGCTCAGAGGAGCCGCTTTACTCTCAACAGAAAAACTTCCGGAAGTGTTCCATCAGATTTAAAAGCCGCTGTAGTATAAATACGCAGTAAACATGCAGCCTTAGGTGGGGTGTGATTTGGGGGAGGATGTTGCAGTTTGGGGGTAGATGCAGTGTTTTCCAGTCCGGTCCTTTGGGACCCCCAGACAGTCCACATTTTTGCAAGAACCTTTACTGTCTGGGAGGGAGCAAAAACATGGACCGTCTATGGGACCTCTGAGGACCGGGTTGGGAAATACTGGTCGTACAGGAATGCCAGGGCCGAAAGGCAGAGGTCGTTTGCTTGGGGCATCGTGAGACTTGGTGACAGCCCAGTGTCACATGGTCCCTTTGTCATTTTTTCCCTTTTCTGTAGTATTTGCTCATGACCGTGTTTGCTTTAGGGTGTCTGTGCTCCAGCTGTTCACAATGCGGGATCTGCCGGCGTGTCTGCGCTCCGGCTGTTCACAGTGCGGGATCTGCCGGCGTGCCTGCGCTCCCGCTGTTCACGGTGCGGGATCTGCCGGCGTGCCTGCGCTCCGGCTGTTCACGATGCGGGATCTGCCGGCGTGCCTGCGCTCCGGCTGTTCACGATGCGGGATCTGCCGGCGTGCCTGCGCTCCGGCTGTTCACGATGCGTGTCTGCGCTCCGGCTGTTCACGATGCAGGATCTGCCGGCGTGTCTGCGCTCGCTGAAGGAATATGCATCAAACGTGTCGCGTCTGTGATCCGCGCGACGTGAACAGTGGCTCGGATGGTGGGTGGCTGCTGCTACCGGCTGGAGCTTTCACACAGACGTCGCCTCAGTCCACATGTCTGCACAGCTGGCCTGTTAGCCTTGTCTGCCGTGACAGAATGAAAAATCTTTGCTCGAGACTGGCATGCGTCTGGCGTTGCCGGCCAGTGTTTTTCTCACTTAGGGTGCTCAGGCAGTGGCATGCTACCCAAGTGCTTGTCGTGGCAGGCAAGAGGTTAAACCTGAATGGTTGCAGTTTGGAGGGTGATTGTGGCTCGATCATCAATGTCAGTTTGCAGACCTGATGCAGCCTTTTCCTGATTCAGCTGCTTGACGGTTAACGGCTGCATTGTCTTCAGTCCAGACACATCTTTTGTCATTTTTCTGGGATGTCTCTCTCTTTCTCTCTCTCTCTGACCAACAGACACCGTGAGAGATGTGCTGCCTGAATGATTCTGACGGTTGGCCAACAACCAGCTAAACTCCCTGACTTATCTGGGCTGGTTTTAACGACAGCAGCAGCCTATATAAGAACATAAGAACATAAGAACTATACAAACGAGAGGAGGCCATTCGGCCCATCAAGCTCGCTTGGGAAGAAC
>JAODUD010000043.1:15124878-15141534 GCA_026784285.1 Stomatorhinus walkeri
CCCCCCCCCCCCCCCCCCCCCCCCCCCCCCCCCCCCCCCCCAACACAGTACTGCAGTCTTAGTTATTATTTTCTACGTATCGATCCTGTAAGTGATGCTGTATCTGATCAGGCACATGCGGCTTTTTACACTTCGTATCTCGGGCTTCACACCTGTGTGGCACCTGCATCGATTCTTGTCAGACAGGAAACCGCGAGGCGTTTGCTGCGCCTGCATGTCTCGGTCAGTCGTGCCCTTCACAAGTACTTCTTCACGCCAAGGAGCGCTGCGACGCGGTACGTTTCCCCTGTATCTATGCGTAGGGGGCTTGGGAAATATATAATAATCATCCTGATTTTGCTTTGCTTATGTAATCTGGGGAAATAGGTGGTGGCTGTTCACTGACATGATATAGCTTTAATTGTGTTTCTGTTTCAGTTAGTCTTCTCTGTGTTAAGCAACTTAAAAATCAAAACTACAATGGGATGCAATAACGCAGACCTGCTGGGGACGGCACGGCCCAATCACACAGTATGCCTACGTAGACCTGGATGATAATGAGGTGTTCTGCATTTGTTATTTGTGCTTAATGGAATTTTATCAGATACTGGCTGTCGCCACCACCTAGGAATAAGGAATTCCTTATCGAGGAGCCGTCAGGCGGAGGGGAATGTGGCGGCGATGAAAACAGCCGGATTGCACTTACACGGGGTGGGTTTGACCTCCCCCCAGCAGCAGCCTCGGTAGAGATTGAGAGCAGTCGTGGTACCCTTCCTTAGGAGTATAGCTCTCTCAGAGTGACTAAATATTAATCGCAGGTGTGGTCAAATTTCCCCAAATGCTTATTCTGCCGATTTATTTGTGTTAACTTATAGTACTGTATAACGTCGTTGGTATTTCTGTTATGTGGCAAGTAAACGGTACACGCTGAATTCCTGAAGTGAGTTTGCCGTAAATAAAGGACAGTATTCACTGGTTCAGCGTTACGCCGAGGGTATCATTCACTTTAAATATAAAGTTATCTAGGCATCCAGTTAACATTTCGGAAGTAGTTGACTATTTTTAGATTTTATACTTCATTGATCCCAAACAGGATATTTTGCATTTTTAAAATTTTAGTATTTGAAGAAGGAAAATATCTTAACGAAACGGTATATTAATTATTACCCTGTGTATTTATATATTAATGCGTTAGCTATGTCGTTCTATCCATCCATCCATTTTTTATGACTGCGTACCTAATAGATGTTTTGATACGTCTATTAATCATAAAAACCGACAATAAACAAGACATTCGATATTTGGCGCCAACTAATGGAATAATGAATGAACAACGTGAGTTTAACATCTTTTAGTTTGTTCTCTTGGTTTGTACACAGATTTATTGGTACTTGTGAAGTTCAGTACAACTGACTGCTATTTTAATACGATTTCCTAATTGTTATTATTGTATTCAATATAGGAATGCTGTTCTTATAAGAACGAGAGTCAAGTCGGACCCGTTCGCATATCGGCATCATGTGCTGTGAATAATTGTCGAAACGAAGCAGAGGGACTTTAACTTTTGTCGTTTTTTGTTCGTTAAGAGTTGTAAAGGGTTAAAACAAAGTGCGGTTCTGCCTGTTTCAGATTTTGTGCGGTGCAGGTCCGTTCGAAGCCCATGTTTGCGCCCTTGGCAAGCGTCATCGCCGGCACCCCCCGCCCCCCGGCGGCAGTTTGCTAGGGTGTTGCCTGCTCAGAAGATGAAGCCATTGTCGGCATAATTTCCAACCTAGTTCCAGTTCACACTTCTTTGTCCTACCCTCACTCCGGTGCTCTAGCAATAATTTTCATTGGCTAACGTCGGCCGCCCGACTTCTGAGTACTTGACAGACGGTGGCAACTTCTCTGGGGCAATTTTCCATGTTTTTAAATCACTCTTTGATGTTTGTTTCTGGAGCAACAGTAGACCTTAAAATAACTGTAATATTTATAATTTTATTCATACATTTATTTTTTCTGTTTCTGTGTTTTATTCGTACTAGACAGGTAGTCATGACAAACCTTAATTGATTAATATCAGATAACTTTTATAGGCTTATAATGGGGACTTTCAGTGATTGATATATGATATTTGACCTGTAGTGTATCCCAGGCTGCCATTCTCAAACATTAGATCTAACTGTGTTCCCTGCATTTGTTATACATCTTATTTCTGCTTTAACATGTTGTTGTTTCGCTGCTGTTTTTACTTAGATGTGATATGGATACCCTCGCTTTTACTCATTAACTCCAAAGTGGGTAGCACATGTCTTTATAGTTTACAAAAGAATTGTTGGCATGTTTTGAAACAGAGCCTGTCTACAAATTATCATGAAGTTCCCTAGCAGCTGTTTGGCTACAGGAGTGTCACAGTTGCCTGACAACCAATGGGATCACAACAAGGGGCGTGGTTTACTGGAACTGGGTTGGGAATTGTGTACATGCTGTCAAAGGTACCCTGTGGATCCACATTCCATTACAGTAGAAAAGTTGTTTGGCATAATTCCTAAACCACAGACCACGTGAACCTGCCAAATAATTCATGTATTTGGGTAAAAATCTGTCAGTAATCCATTTTTACAATATTACAGGCCTATTGTTAACTTATAGAACTATATTGCTAGTTTACTTGGTGCCATAAGAAAAGTAAAGTGTCATGAGAAGGAACAAGTCTTTTAGAGTGTAAGGAAATAGATTAAGAAGATTAAAGTCTTGAAAAGAAGAATGAAAAGAATGGAAACATTTTTATCTTTGTGTTTGCAATGTTTTAGCCTCTGTTTGTCTTTCGTCTGCAGTGGATGGACTTGAATGCCGTGTGGGTAACAGCCATAGTTTCACAGGTTGATTCGGAGGGATTCGATCACAGCTGCGGCTTCTCGCACATCCCTTTCCTGCTTCTGAGAGATGGAGAGGCAGAGGGCTTTCCTGGACAGCCGGAGCAACCGCCCCAGTGACAGCGGCTCTGTCGCCTCCCTGAATTCCGACACCGTTGAAGATTTCAGGAAGAAAGTCAAACGCTTCTTCAGGAGTCCCTGTGAGAAAGCCAACACACAATGGCGGATATCTTGGAAACTGCTTCTACAGATCCTTAAAATCGGACTTGTCACCACCCAGGTATAAATTAAACGAGTTATTTAGATGTGGATGATTACAAGTTAATTTGCTCTTTGTAACGCTGAATGCCGCGTGTCAGTCTTACATTAAGTGCATTTACCTGCCAATGTCTTCCTGCCTTATAGTTGATTTCCTTTGGGCTCAGTAACCAAATGATGGTCACATTTGAAGATGAGATTCTGGTCACACTCAGGCATCTACTTCTGAAAGGATATAATGACAGAAATACTGAGAATTATGCCGTATACACAAAGTCTGAAGTGTATGACCACATCCATTTTATTGCTGATCAGGTAAAATGACCATTTTATTGGAATATATACACTGATTAACTTGGATTTACTCTGTGTTTTGGTTAATGTGTCCTTATGTTGGTGACTTAGCTGTCTGGACACTGGTTTTTGGAATGATTCAGGGAGAGTCACCAGCTGCTGTTGTCTGGGGGGGAGGGCAAAGTCACGAGTTTCGATGTGATTTATTCACTTGATTTCTGACTGCTCATCTGGATGAGTTGGTGTCGACGCCGCTTTACCAAAATTACTGCCAGCATTTTGCAAAACTACCAAACCAGAAACCGTTAACCTGCACAGGTTACTTTAATGCAATAAAAAATGCCCACTTGCTATTAAAAGACGCTTTGGTGTCTGACACTGGTGTAATGTGCATAAATAAATACCAACTTTCCAAAGCATACAGCATTTTATAAGGGTTACTTCACCAGCACAAATTACGAAAATAATTTCTTCATACTTTAGTTCGGTTTTAGCCATTTATTTGTGTGTTGTGCAACTTTATTCAATATTTGTACGTAGCAATATTTCAATAGGCCTGTTTGAAACATTTTATTTATTATTATTAGTATGTAAATTTGGGGAATCTTTCTGCGGGCAACCATGCTTACGAGAAGGACGACGGGAAGTATTCGCCCCTTTCCATATGCCAGGACTTCTACAGAAAGAGCCTTATCTTCCCAGAAAATGAGACCTTCCACATTGATCCCCACGTTGAATCAGGTACCGGGATCCAAGTGTCCCGTCCATCTCTGTAAAGTAGAAAGCATTCATTTCTTAGCGGAAAAATGTCATGGAATATGTGATTGGGTGGAAATCATTTCTCGTCGTTTTGCGTGACCACAGAAACAAGAACTATTTACTCAGACGTGTGTTTCAGATCCATATATAATTATTAATATCATATTTTCCTTCCCGATTAACATTTAGGTATTTATATATATATCGCAGTATAAATGGTGTCTTTTTGTTATTTCTGGCAGAGTGCTTGGACATATATCCATCGCAGCTCCTTGCAGACCCTACAATTACGAAGCAACAGTTGAATATCACTCTGGATTTTAAAAGGTGCTTTAAAAATAAGTTTTTGAACTGTCTGAAAATTCTCTCCACGACTGGTTTGTGCAGTAAAGTGTCGTCACGTGTGATTTTGATTATTAACGATGGGAACAAATTTAAAGCGTTGTTCTAAGGATTTCATTACACATTTTTTTCCTTCTTGTCCTCAAGGCTGATTAGAATAAAAATCCATTTCGCACTGAAAGCCATAAACGTGCAAACAGTTTTTCATCAGGAGTTGCCCGATTGCTACGTCTTCGCTGTGGCGGTGAGCAGCCCATTTCAGTCCCAAACGGAAAATATCCTTCAGCCCCAAAAGAACCAGAAAAAAACTATAAAAATACAACTATTTCTGCTATGTTGGCGTTATGGACTAGTGCAAATAGCTTTCGCCAAAAATATATTTCTAAATCCATATTTGTTTTAGGCCAGAAAGATAGCCAACAACACGAATGCAGGCTTGGAATAACCATTTGAGATACAAATAGGTTTGAGCCACTGTGCATTAAGTAGCCTAGTGGAATGACCCGCTTTGATGTGGTTTTTAAAACCAGTACCAGACCATCACGAGAAATACGTGCTTATGTTATTTTCTCACACTACAGACCACGTTTCACAACATTGCTCAAAGTGGACGCATCAAAATGACTCTGAACAGCAATACTGACATTAAGGAGTGTAAAGACGGAAATGTTACATTCACGTGTAAGTGTTTCGTCTGTTTATCATCGGTACTATTTTGTGTTTTTAGATGGTAGCACAGCGCTACAGTTCGGCAATAAAGTGTTATGAATCGCTCTGGAAAAGGGCTGCGTTTACTCTATTTAGACAACAGGTGGCGCAAAACGGCCGATAAATTGAGAGGCCTAAAATATGTCATGTTGCGTTGTTTAATTTTTCACAATGCTTCAATTAATAGCGATATGTATATGTCATGACATAATATATGTAATTTTCAGTTCCCAGGAACATCCATTACCTTACGTTAGATTCTTTCATCATCTTCACCTGTTTGACGTCGCTGCTTCTGTCTGTCTGCTCGCTAATCAACGGGATTCTGCTGCAGTTTGTAAGTAAAACCTTTAGTGTTATGACTGTACAGTGAGAATTGTCTGAAATGTCTGATCTACATATTTGTGTGTTAATCTCATTCAGGAATACGCTGCCTTTTTCCGAGCTCTGCACAAAAATGTACCACCATGGTCAGATCGCATGGAGTTCGTGAATGGCTGGTATATTCTGATTGTACTCAGCGACTCCTTGGCAATATCAGGCTCTCTCCTCAAAATCGGAATCCACCTGAAGGTATTTCTACACGACTGTGATTAATGAAGTATATCTTATATAGATCTGTTATATCTTACATCGGGGCGGCATGGTGGTGCAGTGGTGAGCTCTCAAGCCTCAAATATCCACCAAGATTCCATGTGTGTGGAGTTTGCATGTTCTCTTGCATGTGTGTCGTCATGGGATTTCTTCTGGGTATTCTGATCTCCCCCCCCCACCCCCCAGAATGAATGGTGTGTGAGTGACTGGTGTGTGAGTGAATGGTGTGTGAGTGTGCCTTGTGATGGGTTGGTGCCCTGTGACCCTGAATAGGACAAGTGTTATCAGAAGATGCATGGAGATCCTAGGCTTATGTGTCTCTGAAGTGTGAATCACTCTGCCCAATCATATTCATTGCATCTCTGCTTTGTTAGCCCTGTCTAGCCCCTTGAAATGCATTGCCGATATTCAGATTCATGTATGTTAATCCATTTACAAAAATCTTCTTCATTACTATTTTTCTTGCCATTAATCTTTGAGCAGAGGTTCATGTAGAGATAGCACAGAACCCTTCTATACCAGTTTACTGTAGCCCATTTTGAAAATGAAGCAGTTTACCAAGTTTACTGATTGCCAGTGTATCAGTGTTATAGAATTAAAATTAACATTTGTTTACTGGATTCTCTTTTTCAGAATTTTACCAGTTATGACATCTGTAGTATTCTGCTGGGTACAGCCACGCTACTGGTCTGGACAGAAGTCATCTGGTACCTCGATTTGTTTCAGAAATATAACGTAAGGCCGCTACGTTCATTTTTTAGGACAACGAAATGCACATCTTGCAGTTTCACTTTGATGGTGAATAGAGAATGTCAGTGTGGCAGTTGAGCAACTGGGCTTGTGACTTGGAGGTCAAGGGCTCAATGTCCTGGAAGATGTCCAGCTCTGTAAATTTACATTTATTGAGCCGATACGTTTGCCCAAAGCGACGCAGAAGTGTGCCTGGGAGTTTTGCTGAAGGCAAATGTAAATGTGTTCAGTTGTAAAAATAAATAAGGATATTTAAAATGTGAGGAATACCCAAACGTATACACACCCAAAAGAAGTTGGCTGATATGAATCCGGTGCTCCATGCGCAGCCTGTGAGTTTCTCATCCTAAGACTCTGCCTTCTTAATTCTGCAGGTCCTAACCCTCGCATTAAAGGCAGCCTTTCCAAACGTCCTCCGGTTCTGCGGATGTGTCATCATGATCTATCTTGGTTACTGCTTCTGTGGCTGGATTGTATTAGGACCATACCACTCAAAAGTAACCCTTCTACCCCGTTCTCTGCAATCCTGCACAAACCTGCTAACTCCTGTTGTGTAATTGAGAAATAATATTGGTCTGCTTTGGTCTTTTCTATTTGGGTCCAAAGTTCCAGACTTTGAACACCGTGTCCGAGTGCCTGTTCTCCGTCATTAGCGGAGATGTCTTCCACACCTTCAAGAACATACGGAGATCGAGCTACCTGGTGTGGCTCTTCAGCAGACTCTACCTCTACTCCTTTGTTTTGCTCTTCGTCTACATGGTTTTCAGTCTCTTCATCTCGCTAATCACAGACACATGCAACACCGTGAAGGTTAGTGTCTTTATCTGGTGAATGGCTTTGTTTTCTATTGAAGGAAATTGAGTCATGAGTTGTTATTTTCTCCCTTAAGCAACAGCAGCAAGACTGCCGGACGGAGTCGGCACTGAGGGCGTTCATAGACTGCAAAGACCTGCCGGATTCAGGGAAGTTCACGCTGGACGAGGAACCGGATTCATGCTCTTTCTGCAACTGCCGTCGGTGTGTCACGTAGCCTGTAAAACAGACCTTATCCACAAAGGGCCGCTGTGTGTGCAGGTTTTCGCTGCAACTCCTTAATTAGTTTACTAATTAGAGGGCTGTTTGGCTGAAGAGTCCTCACACCTGGGTTTGAACAGCTGACCTAAAGGTTACCCCAGAAACCTGCACACACACTGGCCTTTTGCGGATTGGAACGCCAATCTGCTGTTAAATTCAGTGGTGGGAATAACTGCCCATGGAAGTGAGCCAGATAATATGGTTCCTTCACCATTAATTTTTCATCCTTTCTTACAGGGCAGAGGTTACTAGGTTTATCTACAGAGTAATTTCAAATTTACACATCCCATAATCTCATTTCTTATGTGTGGACTAGGTTTAGGTAGAGGAGGAGGTGCCAACTTTGAACATTGAGTTTGCAAACAGTAACTAGCAAATCCTGCTCATTCTGCCTTTGAGGACCATAACGCGATAACTAATACCTCCTGCAACTGGCTGGTGCTACTGTTGATATAAAGGGGAGTGGAAGGGTTTAGTGCGGGTGATGAAATTTAGACAGAACAATAAAAAGAACAGCTTAAGTACGACTCGATTGTCTTCGTTCATACCAAGGAGTCGATACAAAGAATCGGATTGTTTGCAAACGTAGCATCACTAACGGACAGTAGCTCGCGGGGGTGCATGAACGTGCATGTTCAACACACTTTCAGTTATGAACTGTGGGTGCGCGATCATGTTGGCCTCACACTGAGAGTAGCCAAGAAAAAATAAAAGAATGACACTCGTGAAGAGCGTTCAGTAAACCTCATTTACAGTATTGCTGTTGCCAATTGGTAGTCATTGCAATTATGTTAACCACTACTAATGGCAAGGCAATAATGAATCAAATTGACAATTTTCTCAAAGTTAAATTTAGTGCTAGGTTTGTGTGTAGTCACAGTGACGAGTGGGATGCTGTCTGCACAGAGTACACTGTGTCCCACCAGGATTTCTGTGCCATAGATTCCACTGGTGGTTTGCACAAAAAACCCCCACAACTCTCTCAATTTATAAAGCAAAACTAAACAGTTCATTTTGAGTTGTATAAATTCCAGCTGGTAACTTGGTTTTCCTATAAAGGGATTTTTTTCATTTTGTACTTGGACTAAGAAACTAGAGTATTTTAGTGCTTCATGCAGTCTCTTTACTGCTTGAGCAGAGCAGACAACAGCTTGTCGAGGCAGTCGGTAGAGAGGAACAATTTCCCAGGGCAGTTCCAGCACCTTTGAGATGTACTGGACAGTAGTACAACATTGAGATACTTATGTGTCAATTGGGCAGAATGTTCCGTGTTGGGCTTTTGCAACTAATTAGTATTGGTATCATATTATAAGAACCAAACAGATAGTAAAACAAAGGTGGGTTTTCTTTTAGTGCTATAGGATTACATCTTTGCAGCTGAAAACATTTCAGCACTCTTTAGTGTGTGTGCAAGTAAAAAATTGCTCTACTAAGAATAATCTATGTCCCAGATACCCTAATTAGTTTACTACCATAGAATTACACCACAGAGTCTTAGCATTTAGCTGTGCTAACATTCTGTTTCCAGAACATGTAATTGTCCTCAAAGGTACGTGTTAATGCTACACACATCAGTCCCTTTGGTCCATTATCCCAAGAACCTGCTGGCAGTGACTGGCATGGATGTGGCCGAACCATTCTTGAGCTTTAACCGCTGTGCTGGTGACGTGAAGGATGTGGATCCACTTGGTGCCTCAGAAGTCCTTGACCACCACCCAGTCACCAGGCTACAAGCCATGCAGGGGTCCGTCCGTTTGGACTGGAAGGGCTGCTTTTACCTGGGGGGTAGAGACAGGAGTGGACTGAGTTCCCTGGGGGGCACAGGCTGACATGGATAGGGGGCCCTTAAATGGGCTACAGGAGATCATTTCAGAGCCAAAAATGAAACGAGAGGGAATTAAAAATGACAGGACATCAATATTGTTCTAATCAGAGTGCAGGATACCAGCAGTAACACTTACACTTCAGGGTGGGGGTGGGAATTTGCTGATGGGGGAGGGGGGTATTGCCCCAGAGGATTGATCGGTCAAATTTCACAAGTTCAATCATTCCCTCTGGTCTGGTTTTTTTGGACATATTCTCTCCATGTCTGTTCACATGGTGTCTATAACTCTAGCAAATTGGTCTCCATTCATCTGTAAAAAATAGCTGGATTTCTATTTTCACAGTTTTATATCGCGTAATGTTTAATTGGACCTTGTTTAATGACGTCATCTCGTTGCGCTTCTGATCCGATGCATACAATCCCCACTATTTGTACCTCGTACGTCTGTGCATGCGCAGCATTACATTTCATTGTAAGTTTTACGACGGTGCCGAATTTGTTCAGGTGGCCTTGATTTGAACACTTTCGTGACCCAGCCTGATCCCATTAGTATTTCTTTTCACTGTTTCAGTGTCATTTATAGGACAGAGAACTAGAGAAATGTGTGGTATTCTCTCCATTTATTTCTGATGCAGCTGTTTTGCAGTGTGCATATAACTGGTACACAAGTACGCATTCGCGGTAAAGCGATACACGCTGCAATTTTTTCTTCTACCAGCGTAAATGCGTGCGTATTTTATGTGCATTCGCCCTGTTATGAGAAGAAACTACCGTGTATTTTAACCTTTACGTGGCTAATTTGTACTACTTTCGCGTTATAGTAATTAAAAAGCAGTAATTTCTTGTTATATGCATATAAAATAAATACGCCTTTTCATATACCGCGAATGCGTACTTGCGTGGGCTATTACTTATACGTATCCATATATAGCAGTTATTTCAGTTCATGGTAATATAAACTAAATTTTCGGATATGGGATATTTAAGTAATATCGTTGACCCAAAAACTGGAAATGTGATGTGCAGTAAAATGTCAGGATGAACAGATCGGGCAGTGCAGACGTACAAGGTAAAATCGGGCAGGTGGAATGGTTCGGGAAAAGACAACACCAACAATATTTATCTCGAGGCATATAACTTATTTCTTAATATCATATTAGGCCTCTACAATTTTGTTTACAAAGCTTAAAGGCAAAGGCGGTTTTTATTTAAATGTTTGAAAATTCAATATTCAGTGCTTCATCCAGTGAATTTGTAATATTGAACTGATTAGGCTAACTCTAGGCTGATAAAATGGTCAGAAAAAGACAAATCGTTAATCGCAATTAGCCTATTTGTATGACAATTAATCGTAAACTAAAATTTCACGATCGTGACAGCCTTACCTCAAAGTTTCTGCATCAGTATCTTGTGTTAGCCCTGGCTGTATGAATATCTGCCTTATTCTGCAGCTTATTGCTATGTTGGAGACCAAAGAATATAATTGGCTCTATAGCTAAGCAACACGTGGCCAGCCTGCTACTGTTCATTACTAAGAAAACACCCGAGTTCTCACAGCAGTTTGCGGCGTCTGTGCCCGAGGCTCCATTATAATGTCCTTTGCTGGTCTTTGGGCTCTCTGCCATGAGCCATATACAAAACATATACAAAACATTGTGGAGGCCGTTTTGCTATGATCGTGCTTTCTAGAAGGTTAAATCAAAGAAATGACTGACAGCCCAAAACTTATATAGGTGGGGAAGTAATTGGACCCCCAAAAGACCGGAATAATGGTAAAAAAAACACATTGGGGTTAGCAGTCTGAGCCCTGGAAGAGGAGCTTCAATGATAGGAGTTGGTCCAGAAAGATGATTCTTGGTACGTCCCCTGTGACGAATATCCTGGTAAGAGATATGAAAAGTGTATAAAAATCAGTGTAATTCAGTATTAGGCGCATTAGTGTCCACCCTTGGTTGTAACTCTGCTGTTGCAATAAAACACTTGACTTCGAATTCTACACAACGATTTCTGATTCCTGATTTGGCTAAAAACGATTACAGCCAAGACGGGGGCAACTTTGTCCTGAAAACTTGCAAAAAATGCAAGTGACACATGTTGCTGTCATTTAAATGACCATTTTATGTAATATCCTTAAATATGGTAAGTCTGCCCCTGGGTGGAGATCTTCTGCCATGTGGGTTAGTTTCTGACAGCACCTGAACATGGTCTCATCCATGTCCTCTAGAGGGAATTGAGAGATCAAAATGGGGCCGACATCGCATAGGACGCCCAGTGAGGACTTCATAAGGGGATACCCCTGTCCTGGAGTGACGCTGAGGAACTGGAAAATATCCATTATACAAATCATTGAAGTATTATTTACAAGTTATATCTCCAGTTGCCAGTGTTGTAAATAGTTATTCTGCTGTCTTCTTACTGTCTTACTTCTAATGCCCACTGTCTGCACTTTAGATTGGTCACAATAAAATAAACCTTGACCTTACGGGAGTTGAAGGAAATACTGAAGGAAATTAACTTTTTATTACGTTTCCATGCAGCAGAATATGTTTGTATTTACGCGTTAAGTAAACATTTCCTGTAAAAATTCCTATGCGTGGGGTAAGACAAATAAAAGCGGTAAAGCGTGTCATCAGAATGTAAGTCGCCAAATGAATCGTTGTCTGGTGTTATCGGGGATAAGCACGAGGGACACCCCCCAAAAAAGCGTGTGGGCGCATAGTGATAATACGTTTAAGTTTACACCCTTTCATGAAAATAAGTTTGGAGAAGACGACTAATGCCGTGACGTGGTGTCCTACAAAAATTAGCCTGTGGGATCACTTATGTTTCCCCTTACTCATTATTCTGCATGGCAACATTCACACTGACAGCTGAGAACCAGGATGTTTTAACGTGAACAAGCGATTGAAGGTATATTTAGAGAATCGTGCCCCCTCCAGGCCACGGACAGTGCCTGGTGAAGGGTGAGTGGCACCGGGTAGGTGCTGCAACCACGTGACAGAACACGTTGCACTTTAACACGGTTTGGAGCGAGATACCGCGGGCTGATAGCTGGCTGCGGGGTCCGGCCAGCTGCACTTACCGGAGTGTGATGTGAGCACTTCCACACCGAAATGGAGTTTCTTGTAAGATACAGTGAAGCAAGTGATTCGATACGGTAAGGGTTGCCTTTCGGGAGCGTATTGATTGAAGTACAATAGGTTCTGATAACTGTTTAAATTGATACTGCTCTATAATAAAAAAATAAGCAGTCTGAGTACGTGCTTCGAGGTTGACCTGAACGCGAATCCTATAAACGGTGGATCAAATTGATTTTACGCTTCACGAGTGTGCAAAGTAACTTTTGGACGCCCGGGGAATGTAAGCTGGCTGCAAGCGCTTTAATTCTCACTCGATGATATTTAACCACGGCGTTCAAAAAAAGAAGTTACGATCAGTTTAGTTCAATACTTCCGCTTTTGCTTAGTCGATGAAGCTGTGTTTTTTTAAGTTTTATCTCTTCAAGTCCAAAGTATATTAAGATAGTCAGTCAGAAAACCCCTGCATTCGTTTGTTTAACATAGTTTCTAATTGAAAACGCACCTGAGGTTAATAATTTTCAAGAACAGCGGAATGGGTGTCCTTTCCTGTTTCTTTTGCATTAAACGTCCTCAAAACCGAACGCTACACTAAAGAACATTTAACGTCCAATGATTATTAAATGTTTTCCAGTAATGCTTCGTATTTAGAGTGATTCCCGCTGTTGAACGGTCCATTAAAAAAGTATTGCCAGTATGATGTGTCCTTAAACGGATATGAACGGATCCTGCTAGGTTGCAATTCATTTCCAGAAGGACAAGGTTCTTCATTTCCCTTTCCTTTGGTTATTTTAAAACTGATTATTATTATTATTATTATTATTATTATTATTAGGACATTCCTTTCTCTGAGGAAACCAGTATACATTGATTTTTTTTCTGCAGTACCACAATAAGCTCTGATATGTTAGAGGATGAAGAAAAGGCATTAAGGGATGACCTAAAATACTACTTCATGAGTCCTTGTGAGAAGTACAGGGCACGTGGACAGATCCCATGGAAGCTTGGAGTGCAGATACTGAAAATCATTATGATCACCACACAGGTAAGTTTAATAATCATTTCACACGGCGCTGATGGCTGCGATCTCGCATTTACAACTGACTCGTGAATCCACACTTATGGAACTGATAAAAATTGCAGGTGTAATGTTATGCATTTCATTTTAAGCATTAGTAAAAAAAATCACATTGTCGGGACAGGTAAATTACTGTGGAAATCCAGTTACAAAGTCCACAGCAATTTGATTACCTTTATTAAGATACAAGTCCGCTTCTCTTGCCAGAAATTTTAACCTGATTTGTGGAAGTATTGCCAATGGTTGTAACTGCTTTTTTTTCTTTTTTCAAAGCTTATCCTTTTCGGCTTGAACAATCAGCTTGTGGTTTCCTACAAGGAGGAGAACACCGTGGCTTTCAAGAGCTTATTCCTGAAAGGCTACACCGGTGTGGATGAAGATGACTACAGCATCGCCCTATACACGCAGCAGGCAGTTTCCGACAGTCTCTTCCACGTGATAGAGCAAGTATGCGTTTTTTTACCTTGTGTTGTGTCTTTTGCAGGAAGCTGAAGTGCAAAAGCCTGGTCACTGAACAACTACATCGACTGTATGTGTCACTGGAGTTTAGTCAGTTACGCAACGTCTGTTTTTGTTTGGCTTTCCCTTAAACTGTAATTTTATACCAGTTACCACAGTGGTCAGTATTTTACATGGTGGCAACAATTCTCTAGCCTTCAACGACCTAGAAGGTTGTGTTTTTCATGTATTTAAACTTAATAAATTTATGTATTAATGGGAGAAGTTTGAAAGGGGATGTTTTTAGCTAGTCTTGGCGTTGCGGAGTTCGCTTTACCGGGTACCCACAGTGAATTTGTCCTGTAGTGCCACCTGCTGGAAAGTATTAGTAAAGACAACTGCAAAAAAATGACTCCAATACAATGCGCGCCCTGCATACAGCGCGCACACGGGTATTTTATGCTTTCAGTATGCCCAGTTAAAGGACCTCTCCGTTGGACCGGTGAATTATGCTCAGAAAGATGACACGTGGTGGCCCATCAAGATCTGCAAAGAGCACTACGAGAAAGACAGCGAAGAGTTATACAACATCAAAGCCCAAACTGAAAAAAGTTGGTGCTCTTTACTTCAGTATAATTGCTTTTGTTTGAGTTGTTTATACACATCTTTTAAATGTGCGTTCAGGTGAAGTGTGTACTTCAGTGGGTTAGTGCTTGTGGTCAGATGGTCACTGTCTCCGTTTGGCCCTTGAGACAGACCCTTTACCCCCCACCACATAAAAAGCCCATTTCTTTGATTGGACCCCAAGCTTCATTTTCATCTGTATACATGTTTGACTCAATGGAGAGAAAGATGGGATTTTCAAAAAGAAGCATTCCCTTGTAACCGTGCAAATGCCGAATAGCACAATGTCATTTTAATATCTCAACAGTTTGTTTGGAATTCAATCCAGTCGCACTGAATGATGACAGATGGAAGCGTGACAACGCGTCCTTCTTCGTCCTGGATTTTTACAGGTACAAATGCAATTCATGTGAATACATTTAACTAGGTAATTTTCTCATTGATTTGAAATGTCTAATGGCATCGCTTCAATGCAGGCTCGTCAACGTTAAGATCACGTTCAGGCTGAAAGCAGTCAACCTCCAAACGATCCAAGTGCGCGAACTACCAGACTGTTATGATTTTCTCGTTACGGTAATCGCTTTTGATTTCTAATGCAGTTATACTGACTTTCGTTATGGATGTACCTTGTGTAAAGTCTGTTGCATTAGGATGCAGTAAAATCCCGTTATAGCGGACTCGCATATTAACAGAATATCGTGTATAACAGACGAGGTCCGTTGGTCCCGGCTGTGCACCTTTAAAAACGTGCAGAAAAGGCATCGGATATAGCGAAATCGCATATAACGGAATTTCGCTTATAATGGACAAACAACTTGGTGCTCGTGGCCTCTTTTTGCTGTAGTTTTGTTCGGCTATAACAGACATGCAGTTCCGCCTACAAGGCGTGTGGCGTGCAGGTGATATCCAGCGCAGATACTTGCGTATTCGGGATTAGTAATAGTCACGTATCTGCGCAGGTAAATTTGGATTATTACATGTACAATATAATAATCTATACCACAAGTGTGTCTGCGGGGGTGTGGCATGAGTAAATGGTGTCCTGTAGTTGTGCTAGGGGCAAATAGAAACTCCAGATATAACGGACTTTGGATATAACGGGCTGTTTTGCCAAGTCCCTTGAAGTCCGTTATAACGGGAGTTTACTGTATTTGTAAATGATGCCATGTTGTTTTACTTGCAGATTACTTTTGATAATCACTGCCACAGTGGACAAATCAAAGTGTACTTTGAAATCAGTGCTCTCAGCAGCATATGCAAAAACTGGAAGATTTCTGGAACAGGTAAATGATGTTTAGCATTTCACTTCCCCCCCCCCGCCCAGTATGTGCAGTTCAAATGCCTTCTGGACCCTTGTGTTCACTCGAATGCAAGGTCTGCTTAAATAGCTTTTAAAACTATATTTGAGGACCCCTGTCAGCCAACCAGCAGGTGGCATTTTAAATAAACCCAGTGAGAGTGACAAAACAGCCTACTGTTGTTGGTCAGGGCTGAGCAGCAGTTCTGCAGATGGTGGCTGAAGACCTGTACATGGAGTGGACCCTAAGGCACAGGCTATCTGTTTACCTTTCCTCATATCACATGTTGCTGTTTCCAGCCCAGAAGAACCCGCATTATCTTCTGGTGTTTGATAGCATCATTATTATGGTCTGTCTGTCATCTGCGGTGCTCTGCACGCGCTCTATCTTCCTGGCAGTCAAGCTGCTCCAGGTTAGCCACTCCCTTTTTCTCTGCCAGTATGAATTTGCCCACTCCTTTCGCCCCGCCGCCTGACCCAGTCTTTCTCTTTGCCCAGAGGTTTTCCAGGTTTTTCCACGAGAACTTTAAACGTGTGGTGTGTGAGGACGACCAACGAGAGTTCTTGAACGGCTGGTACGTCATGGTCATCATCAGTGATGCTTTGGCCATAGTGGGGTCTATCTTGAAGATGGAAATACAGTCCAAGGTAGTTCCAAAATGCAGTTCTCATTCTCTCTCTCTCTCTCTCTCTCTCTCTCTCTC
>JAODUD010000043.1:15141634-15161589 GCA_026784285.1 Stomatorhinus walkeri
TTTGGTGTGAACCTTGTGGGATGAGCGTTTTGTATATATATCTCTGTAGAGAAGTGAAAGTTTATGGTTTATCAGGACCAGCCAGTCATTTTGATACCAAGAGTGTTCTAATGGTCTAGTCAACCTTTTGGCTCTTAACCCATGGCTGTTAACTTTCCTGTGTGGTATATGGTGTCAAGTTATTTTGAGTTTCTATGATTTTAACACGCATATCACTTCAGGCCACTAGACACAGCAGCTGTGTAACCCAGACTTTTTAAAAACTATTTAAGATGTCAACTGGCTAAGAGCATCTGCCAAATGCTGAAAAATGTAAACTCTCACGTCAGTGGGCTTTAATCTTCATCCTTTTCCTCTCCCTGCAGAATCTCACAAGCTATGATGTCTGCAGTATCTTCCTTGGAACGTCCACCTTGCTGGTGTGGGTCGGAGTGATCAGATACCTGGGCTACTTCCAGAAATATAACGTAAGGAATTGGGAGGGGGCTGGTGGGCGGGGCTTATTTCAGCCACACATTCTGGGACATGCCAGGCGTGACGCTGTTCGTGTTGTAGGTGCTCATCCTCACCATGAAGGCTGCCTTTCCCAAGGTCCTGCGCTTCTGCTGCTGTGCAGGCATGATCTACCTTGGATACACCTTCTGTGGCTGGATTGTCCTTGGTCCTTACCATGAAAAGGTATGTGTGTGGCGTCTGTGGGGTCGCCGTCATTGACACTGGTTCTGCACGGCTGGCAGAGCTGTTCGCATTGAGACACTGAATAAGGCCCTTAACCCCAGTTGCTCCAGGGACACACGGCCTGGTCCTGCTCTCTGATTCTCAGCTGTCCCAAAATGTCAGTTTGGACAAAAGCCTCTGCTACACAAGAGCAGTTTTCGATAGGACGGGTTTAATTTTCCAGTGACACGGCAGCAATTCAAGCCCAAAATTCCCATCCAGGGTAGAACAGCTGAACTCCTCGTGGACTCGTGACCAGACGTGATGCAGTTCATGCACAAACTGTGACATGCCCTTTAAGAAAAGCATCGACATGACTTGACATGGAGTGTCCTGGTAATATGGGTTGTATGTAATGGCCTGCTTTTACAGTCTCCCACTAAATGGGTCATTAAAGGTTATCCAGGTGGTATATCTCTAAAGCAACATTTTACATTTTTTTTGGGGGGGCCATAACTCTCTCTAAATGGTTTAGAGACACAATCATTCTGCGTGTAACTTAATGTCAAATTTTGCCTGGTTCCAAACATTTTACTGTTACATTTTCTGTCTCTCTGCCCTGTCAGAAATTCCCTTCTAATCAGAAGTGAAACAAACCTTATTCATTACAAGGACTGTGAGCATAATTAGGCGACCAGGCCACGTGCCTGAAGAGGTCAGTCGCTAAGGCCAGTACTGCCTTCCTTAGAATAATTCTACTCCATTGTGAGGTTCCCACAAAGTCAGTGCATGTAGTTCTCAGATTTGGCCTGTTGGTGGTGGTGTGGAGTTGTAAATAAGGAAGTGAAAGTGTACAATCCATCCACATGTCCTGTAACTGCTTGCCCAGGACAGGCTCGCAGTGAGCCTGCAGCTTCGGTAAGGCAGGGAACACCCTGGATGCGACGGCAACCCATTGCAGGACATCCGCAGAACTATAGAATACAGTGTCTGATATAAAGTCACATACAGCTCGGACCCTGAGATATTACCATTAACCAATGATAGATGCTTTACTAGGTAAATGAATTCATCAAATAGGTAAATGCTCTCGAAAAATCTCAAGACAATTGGGGGGGGGAGAGAGACTAGTAATCTGATCAAACTGATGCATTGAAAACTGCCCTCCTCACTGATGCTGGTTCATCAAATTGTGTAACTTTGCTGTACTGAACATGCTAAGGTCTGACTGAACATTAACTGCGTAGCCTTCACCTGCCGCCTGACCCACATCGCAGCAGCAGCATTGGACGAGCACCCTTCCGATCCTCTCCTCTCTCGTTTTCAGTTCGAAGGCTTGAGCAGAGTCGCCGAGTGCCTGTTCTCCCTGGTGAACGGGGACGACATGTTCCCCACATTCGCTCAGTTCCAGGAGAAGAGCATCTTGGTGTGGCTCTTCAGTAGGATATACCTCTACTCCTTCATCTCGCTCTTCATCTACATGGTGCTCAGTCTCTTCATTGCTCTCATTACCGACTCCTACGAAACCATAAAGGTGCTCCTTCCGTCCTCTTCGTGCCGTGGACACAAAGGCACACGCTAGATTTATGCCAGTGATCCCATTTCCACTTAGAAATCCTGAACCATTCAGGGAGATTACATTACCTACATCTTTCTTGCATATACTTTTTGTGTTTTGTAGAATTACCAGAAGAATGGTTTTCCTATGACTGACCTTCAGAAGTTCCTGAGCGACCAGAGGGATTTTCCTTGCTCAGAGGGACCAAGAGAGATCAATTACTGGGGGCTTTGCTGCTGCAAAAGGTAAGATCGTGCCATGCTTCTGGGAAGACATTTACGGCCTCAGGAATGTGCACACACCCTTCGATGAAAAGCCTCATTCCCACCTAAGTGGATCGAATTACAGATAACAAAATCACGTGTGCCTTCAGAAACCACCTTTTTTTAAATGTACTTTTATACTTGCATGCAGGTTGAAGCTGACAGAGGTTTAACAGACGTTATGAAAGACTTGTGCAAAAAGCTAGACACTTCTAATAAGCAAGCTGTCAGTGGTTTTTAGATACGAGTTTGTTTTGTAGACTCCTACTGTAATTAATGTTAATGTCATTATGATCTGTTCACACAGGCTTCCGAAAGATGATGGTATCTTGCTTATCTGCTGAAAATGGCTGTTCTGGACTGCAGGAAATGAGGGTGGACCTCTCTGAGTTTGAGACCGAAAACACAGATATCACGGGGGGTTCTGCTGGGCTATGCTGAAGAATATGGCCACCTGAGGACCCAGAGATGACCCAAGACGCCTAAATGTTGAATGCTACATATTGCTGGTCAGCAGCAGAAGTGGGTAGTTCAGGTCCAGAAAGTAAAAATCCAGACCAAGATTTTGTTTAAGCAAAGTCGGAGTTAAGCAAAGTCAACGAGTTGATTGAAACTAAAGTCTTGGTCTGGATTTTTACTTTCTTGACCTGAACTATCCACCTCTGGTCAACGGTAGCCTTTCAAGTTCAAAATACACATTTATTCACTGCAAAAGGGATCACTGTGCTTGGTGATTTATAGGGTCAATCAGTCGTCATGCAAAAGCAATTTTTGCCCTCTTGGCAGAAAGATGTTGACCCCAAGGTCCTGGTGAGATGCTCAGATTTGCTGATGGTTTTGCCTGTTAGTAAGTAGTTTTTTTTTTTTTTTTTACCTATTTGCAAACTGTATATTTGTACTGGTGTGCTACCTGCTCATTTGTACCTCTGCTGAAAAGTGCAATAATCTGTTCATGTCTCGCTTGATCTCAATGGAGACTGAATATACTTGTGTTTACACCAAGCTGTACGTGTGCACCGAGTCTTGCTTTGCCTGTGTCTGCATAAAAGCTGTTGTGTCTTTTAACGTCTTTGCCTGTCTTATTTTAGAGCAACAGTTCACATGAGTCTGAAAGCGTCAATGTTACGCCCGATGCGTGAGAGTTGGCAGCCTTGAATATTTGGTCCCATCAAAGTCAACATCAATCCGTCATGTTCCTACAGATACTTACCTAAAGTACGTTTACAGTATAAATAAGAGCTGTTCGCAGGGTAGGATACACTCCAGAAGGGACGCCAGGACCGATGGTTTCGTTGGATGCAGACTGGCCATGAGCCGTGTAAGGAGTCAGTCCTCTCCTTTCACTCAGATATTGTCGGTGCCTCGGGAAAATGCGCGCCTGTCTGAACATGCTCGCCGGCCCAGACCGGCGAAAATACCATAAATGTGACAACAGCTATACAACTCGAGGTGAATTCCGTGACCAGCAATCGACATCTTATATAGGCTGCTTAACTATTATGGAAGTCTCCTTAGTGTGCCCTGGCATCGGCCAGCAACTATTAGACCATTATTAGACTATTAAGGCAGATAGGCGCCAGGCTGCAAAATGGAAACCGGTATAGCGTTACATCCTTTAAAAAACCTAATTGCTTAAACATCTTTTTAGGTTAAACGTATTTATTTGCACATTGCCAGATGATTGCGAAAGTGATGAGGACTAGTGAGGGTTGATCAACATTTCTCGCCCCCCCCCCCCCTCATCCACTATTGTTATGGACCACCCCCAGCACACACGCCCCCGACCTCCCCCAGCAAGGTGAGGGAACGAAAGGCTCCAGACTTCCGCGGAACCATCGTTTCAGAGTTACATGCAGGTTATTTATATCGTAGAAGCGAGCACGATTACTCCGTTAATGTAATAAATGCACTTAAACTGAACGGTTTACTGAAACCCCTAAACCTGGCGTCTCCCGCAAGTCTGAAGTGGACGGAGTGTAAGGTAAGTTTATCCTGCAGGGCTTTTTGCACAGCCTCATTATAATTTAACGGTGTTTTGGTTTCGATACTAGAAACTCATTTCGCATTTAATTCCTAGACTTCCTCGTGCCTCGCCCTATAGTTACTTTTCTTTTTAATCTTCCCTATGCTTACAGAAATGTACATTTTTGCTTAGTTAAATATGTTTAGCGATGTCCACCAACTGAGCGTTTTCTTATGTTTCCGTCAATTTCCCTTAATTTCTACACAACGGTCCAGCAATTAAGAATGTGGAGTAAACGGATATGAAATAGCCAATATGCAAGGAATTAGTAATAGTCCTATAGATTATTTTTAACAAATTACCTGGATGCCAATGTAATTTTTCTATATTACATACAGAGGGGAAAAATGTCAGTGTACAATTTCAAAATCAGAGATAGTTTTTATGATGTTTATACTTGCGATAGGTTAATACTAGGGTTTGTTAACGATTTGCCCACAGAAAGGCACTGAGTAGACTCTTATCTTCATCAGTGTTTTTTTTTCTCTTGTTGTGACATATGGGCATTGAAAATGGACTGTGAAAAAATTCGGGTTCACTATTTGGACAGTTTTTCCCTTTATTTGAAAGCCAAAGATCCATATACTGATCTTACTGCTGTCTAGAACACTAATGTGGCTTTGCTAACGCAATTGTTACTTCGTCTCTGAAACTTAGCCTTGGCACAGAATTTCCTCTTTTATGTTTTAGAACAGATCCACCTTCCTCAGTTTTGAGGCCGTTACTAAGAAATGGCCAACAACATATCCTGTGACCGCAACCAGTCCATGGCCGCCTTCTATGACCTCCACCAAAAGGAACTAAACTGGACTGACACGCAGCTGGTGCTGGTGAGGTGCTTTGGTTCACTGCTCTGCAGCTTCATCTTGGCGTCAAACGGACTGGCCGTCGCTGCCGTGGTCGTCAACCGCAAGTTTCACTTTCCCTTCTACTATCTCCTGGCCAATCTAGCGGCGTCGGACTTTCTCGCCGGAATAGCATACATCTATCTGATGTTTAACACCGGCCGGGTGTCCCGAACGCTGACTGTGAACATGTATTTCGTGCGACAGGGATTGCTCGATATTAGCTTCTCGGCGTCCCTGGCTAACCTACTGGTCATAGCGTTGGAGCGTTACATCGCCATCGTGAGCTGCAAGCTTCACAGCGGCCTCACCAAGCGGAGGGTCTCTCTGCTGATCATACTCGTCTGGGCCGTCGCCCTCTTCCTGGCCGCTGTGCCCAGCCTGGGCTGGAACTGCCTCTGCAACCCCGAGGACTGCTCTGCGCTCGCTCCCGTCTTCAGCAAGAGCTACCTCGTCTTCTGGTCGCTGTCGAACCTGGTGGTGTTTTTGGTCATGGTGGTGATCTACACGCGGATGTATGCGTATGTGAAGAGGAAGACTGTCGCTCTGTCCCTGAATACCAGCATAAACCGCAGGAGGATGCCAGTCAAGTTTATCAAGACGGTGATGACGATTCTAGGTGTGTTTTTTTTGTGTCACTGGTGCTCAGGTGCCAGAATCATTAATCCTCAACCTCAACAATGAACGTTCCACATTATTTCTTAGTTCTAAAGCCTTGTTCACAAAGCTTGGTGATATTTGCTTAGTAAACCTCCAAGGAAAATGATCCCTTTTGTAAATAGAATAGAATAGTGATACTTTATTAATCCCCGTGGAGAAATACATTTTCTCCACTTTGCCCCATCTTGCTCTCCATATAGATGGGAGCAAGGTTGGGAGTCACAGTGAAGGGCAGCCACCTTGCGGGGCCCCAGGAGCTGGGGGTTAAGGGCCTAACTCAGAGGCCCTTGGACATGTGGCTCTCCTGCCGAGGCCGGGCTCTGATCACAGGCAGTGACTCAGCCAGACGCCGCCCCAAGAGTAGAGTGAGAGCCCCAAACTTGACTGTCCATTCATAACATCACGGTGTTCGGTCTTGGTTTACATTTGCTTGTTTATACGGCTGGGTATTCCCTGTGAGCAGATGGGCCCCCCGGGATCAGAGAGACAGCTTTTGGGTTCCACCAGCAAAGGGGCGCCCACACGCCGCGAGGTCTGCACCTAGTGCCCCTCCTCTGTTTACTGCACTGCGATAAACAGGATGCTGCCCTCAATTAGCGTCTCCCCAGTGACCCGCACACGTGCGAATAACGTGACATCAAGCCAGTCCCATCTATAGTTTTGGAGGAATTCACTGCCAAGTGGTGGCTGCTATTCTACAAAAATGTCTTAATTCAAGGTGTAGATCTTGGTGGAAATCAGGAAATGTCTAAGGCACTTGACTCTGCTCACAACACTTCCACTGACTTAGCAGGAAAGACACAGAGAGATTCTGCTTCATTACTTATCCCCACCCCAATTCCATAACCTCCACCAAAAAGAGACAGTTGTGAAGTGTACACATCTAAGTAAAGACCATGTGTGGGTGGTGATGGACTGTGTATGTGTGAATCAGCGTATAGTAAGATATACGCATAATTTAAGTGTGCAGGGGGTAAGAGGTGCGCCATAAGCATGTCGTTTTCATTTCAGGATGCTGAATTACCATTCATCACCATTCTTCATTGTTCTCAAATTCCACTGTCACTCTGAATATATACTCAGCCTCTGAGAGAGAGATATGAATTTAAATGAATGGCATTGAATGTGAAGATGATATAAATTACACATCCCTAGATGCAGATTTTTCTGGTTTTAGCCCAGTTATCATATTTTGGAAGTAAATTATTTGAGGATTCATTCTTGGTAATACAGAGGATATACTGTATATGATAATGTTTTTTATATTATGATCCTTTTTAGAAGTTAAGTAAAAGTATTTTTATAATGTTAACAAAGCACGTAGGATATCTCATGTATCCTAATTGATAAAGAAATTAATTTAGCTGTACTGTTAACTAATATGAAATTTTCTATCAGACAGAATCTTACTATTGCATACCGGAATAGAAGTTATAATGAGATGACATTGAGTAGGGTATGTTCGTCTATGGAAAACCAATTACAGGTATGAGTTATCCTGTCAGCGCAACATTTACAGACAGACAATATTCACAGGCGGGAGGAAGACCTTTTATATTATTCAGAAGGGAAATGGACCCAGAATGACTTGCTGAATGACGCCCCCTTGTGGTCAAGAGATATAATTAGGCAATGATACAAAAATGTCCCACAGTCACAAAGGCACCCCCCCCCTCAGGCAGCAGTTCCCTGTATTTAATTATTCACTCCTTTGTGGAAAGGATGAAGTCATCCGTTCCCCATTTATGCATATCATTATCTCAGCTTTCAGGTCTAACCGTGAAAATAACGTCCTGATGTGTTATCCTGGTAGCAGAGTGTAAGGAACATTCTGGTACTAGTAAGTCTTCACTGAGATCTGCTCCGTCTCCCAACATAGGCGTCATTAGGTCCGATCACTTGGGACTACAGCCCGAGTATTTTGATCCCAGCAGAGTATTTTAGCCCCGATGCCAGGTCGACTTGGATCTTCTCAGTAGCTTGAAAACTCCTGGTCTTCTACAATACTCTGAAGTTTCTGGTTATTTATCACTGTTTTTACTCCATCTGAGGACGAGTGGAAGATGATGGATTTTCCTGAGCATCCACAAAGTGTTCACTGGTTCAAGAAAAAGGTTTAAAGACCGTATTAATATAATGTCCTTTGGAAGGCATGATGTCTCAGTCTTACTTATTTCTCACTCACCTCTCTCTCTCAGGGGCCTTTGTAATCTGCTGGACTCCTGGATTAGTGATCCTTCTGCTGGATGGCATTAACTGTCAGAAATGCCACGTGCTGAAGTTCAAAACCTGGTTTCTTCTCCTTGCCACCCTCAACTCAGTGATGAACCCCATCATCTACTCCTACAAGGACAAGGACATGTGGAGGACCATTAAAAACATCATATGTTCTTTGGCTGGCCTCAGGCACAGGGGCCGGCCAGGGAGTAGCCAGCGGGGCCTGAAGCCTCATTCAGACACTCTTCCCATCCAGGAAATGGGAATCGAGAGCCAGTGCTCGGTCGAGGAGAAGCTTCAGGACTGAACCCCCCGTGAGCCCGAGAGGGAACAAGGAAACGTTAACCCTTCTGATCAATCGCCTCAGATGAATTTGGCCAAAGTCATGGCCTACTGGAGATGCATGGTGTGTAAATTGCCTTGGAATTACCTTTTGCTGGCTTAAATAACTGCCTTCAGAGAATTTTGATGGGGGTATCAGTGCTTGAAGTGGGTCGGTACACACAAGTACACAGTACCAGCACCTCATGGTTTTTCTCTTCAGAGTACAGGCACCTCTCAGTACCTACTGGTACTGAATAGCAAGAGGAATACCAGCACCCGGTACTGAATGACAAATGGAGTACCAGTATCTGGATCTGAATGACAAGGAGAGTACCAGTATCTGGTACTGAATGTCAACGGGAGTACCAGTATCTGGTACTGAATGACAAGGGGAGTACAGGCACCTGTTTTGCCTAACTACAAGTACTGGGGGTGGGGGGATGGTTATAGATTTCCTTTTAGGAAATAGTTTGGGGGGGAGGAGCTTTTACAAAACAAATTTTGCAGATGTTTTAAAAATTATTCTATTATTTTTATTAATTTTGTTGTAGACAAATTTCAATTTATAGTAAATATCAATGGGTTCCACAAATGTCAATCCGCCTTCCTCAGAAAATGACCACAATCACTACTATCACAATATACAGGGCTTCATTTTGATACTGGTATTTTTGTTGTGCTCATCATATCACCTACGGAAGTTTTGTAAGATGTAAATGTTTGAGTGAATGAGTGTGTGTTGCAGGTTGACACTGAAAACACAAGAAAAGTCACTGATCAGTTTAGCAGAGTCTATATTAGCTGATGTCCTGCTCTGGTTGCTACCTTGTCTTGTGCCCTGTGCATTCTGGGATAGGCCCCAGGTGCCCCCAAGACCCTGACCGGGATAAGCGGTGTGAAGATAGACGGACGTCAGTTCTAACCACGTGGACTAAATCCAGTTGTTTCTTCTATTGGTTCTATGTGAAACTACGCAAAAGTCTGCATGGAACATTAAAGTCACTTTACTAATAGGCCTAGTTATTGTCATACTCTCCGATGCTTCTAGACTCTTGTCGGGTAACTTTGAAGACGCTGTTATCGAGGTGTGGTCTCAGTCTTGACTGTCTTCTACGCTTTTACAAAATCCAGGTGCTATTTCAATGATTTATCTCTTGAAACTTCAGCTGCAAACAGTGTGGCAGGTTTATTATTGCGACATTGTCCTGGTCCAGCATGTCAAAAAAACAATCTCCCTGTGGATATTTTACGGGGGGTGTGCTATGACTTCCGAATATGAGAATCGTATGTAACCTGAAGCCTAAACTGAAACTGTATGCTTCTGGGCCATAAATGAGTCACTGAAAAGTAGCCCCAAAATATGGGTATTCAGTCCATTAAATGCTGCTCAGGGACAACACTGTGGTTTAAGGTTTCTTGTTCCATTAGGAGCTTGAGTATGTCTGTGCATGTAAAAATGACTGGAGGGGAAAGCAGAAAGTAGTTTGTTTTGAAACCTAAAACGACCGGTGGCCTGTACCACGAAGCGGGGCTACTGGCTTATCGGGGCAACTTGTCGGATTTAAGGTAGTCTGGGAATATGAAGTCCATTTAGACTGTGGTACCTTAAATCTGACAAGTTACCCCGATAAGCCAGTGACCTCACTTTGTAGTACAGGCCACTGTACATCTTCTTTCAACAAAAAACAACAACAGCAACAACAATAATAATAATAATAATAAATGCATCTGCAATTCCCTAACCAGCTGCCATGTTTCCCACATCATCTCCTTGATTGTTACACCCTGTAGTAGGTACTCAAACTACATCTCTGAAGTGCAACATTAGATGCTAGAAGTGCACAGCACTGTACGAAAGTCCAAGAGATTTGCTGTTTATATGCTTTACATGGTCTTTATGTTGGTGTAAAACTATGTTACTATGCCTGTCAAACTGTGTCAGCTTAGCCACTGAGCAAAAGTATACTTACAGTACTACCTGGAGAAATAGCTGAAAACATTTCTTTTGAGTGCCTAAGACTTTTACGCAGTACTGTAAATTTATTTGGAGAGGAATACAGTAAGCTGAATTGATGTCCTGAAATTGCATGCACCAGAGATGCCCGTCCCCCCCCCCCCCGTCCCCATCCAGTGACCCTATCCAGAATAAGCAGGTGGAAGGTGGATGGATGAACATGTCGAAATTTAACTTGACAGTAAGGCCTTGACATGGGGGAATACAGAAAATAACTTCCAATCCTACTAGTTCAGTTTATTTTCTATGTTTATGTTTCATAAACTATTTTATTATTAATTATGTTTGCCAATCTCAATCTCAGATGTAAAGTACAGAGAGCTATTAAAACTGATTGAAATTCATTGAATATTAGCCATGTTTCTCCTCAACCAGACCTAACAATACTTCACAATACTACTGAAATGTATGAAGTAAAACATGCAAAATCTTATTTACTGCCTTAATGAATTACTGTTAAAGGAGCAGCGCTGTCTCCAGACTCTTCTGCTCAGCGGTGCGTGGGATCCCTACCCTTGTCCCACATATACTAACAGTACCAGGGGAAACCTGTAATGAATGAGTGGTCAGAGAAAACTGTATTAATGACCATACATTCTGATTCTCGTACTACGTTTTTCTTGCTTTATTGTGACAAATAAACAGCAGCCACCAATCATATATGCTGGAGGGGCAGGGTCAGTCAGGTCCCACGGGGGCGGGGGCTGGGGGAGGGTGTATCTACACCCTACTGGATGGCATTCAATAAATGAGGTAAGGCCCCAGCCGCTTTGTGCTGGTGGGGGGCTTATGTAAGCTAATTGCTTCCATTTACTGCCCTCCAGAAGCACATGTCACCCTGGCCCCGTTTTGTGCTGTCTCTATCACAATTAGGGCCCTACACTGTCATATAATATATCTACTTGTATGCATGAGTACAGAACCATTCAGAATGAGGGGCGGCATGAAATAGGAAATATCCAGAACACTAAAGCTTTGTGTGTATGTGCCTGTTTTTTTTAACCTGTTTCTGCCTATTGTGTTTATTTTGGTGGTTCCTGTGGCAACGCACACAGTTATGCAAATGAAAATCTGACACAATTTGCAATTAAGATGTAACTGCGAAGGCACTACGCGATCCCCGTTTTAACTCTGCCCCGCTCTATAGTCGTTATTTGTTAGTTTGCGTGTCATTTTTAATATTTCAAATCTGCAACTTTGGAGAATATGATAAAAAAAACACCACATAACCACTCGTATAATTACAAAATGGTTTCGGAGACAGGACGGTCATGGCTTATTCGCAAAATACCCTCTACCTAAGTACCAGCACCGCCTGTGTATATAGCGATTATACTACAAGTATAAATATATAATTAAATGATGATGCCTAGTGGCTGGGCGTCGTCCAATAGATTGTACAGGTATTGGTTGCTTGACAACACAGTGGCCAATGGCAGCCGTGCTTCTTGTTGCGCCCGGTAGTCGTAAGGCTTCAAACCTGCAAGCCAACCTGCGCTCGGCTGATAGGAGGGAGTCGGTGGTCAGTCATGGATCAAGACTAACGAAATACGTCCAAGGTAGCAGCCGGTGGGCTCGATTTCGGCATTTTCCCCGTCGCTACGTTTCGGACACGTCCGGTGTACACAGCGTGAGTTTTAAATAATTAGGACAATAAAAAATCCGATCACTAACGGTCAGTCGCTGGTTATTTGAATCGATTTGCTCGGAATGTTTACAATCGGAGCCGGATGTTAAGATGATAAACCGCGGTATGTTTTACAAAAATACGATCGATGAGTGTTTTGAAGTGCTGCAGATCTGAGTTATGTCTAGGATTTAGGCGTACAGGTGGTGTGAGTAGGTTAGGTCTGCGAAGTAGGCGACTGCGTGAGTTAAGGTGGATGAGCACCTGTATACCTGCGTGGGCTCCCTAAATCCCGGAAAGATGTAGCGGATGGTGGGGGGAAACCATGTCGATGTATTATTTTGGAAATATGCTGTAAATCCGTGACAAACTTGTATTTTATATTATCAGTGTGTGTGTGTGTGTGTAAGGGGTCCGTAAATCATGACGGCTGGTGAATGTGTGTCAGAGTCCTGCGTGGCGTCCTCATTTTAACCTGATCGGGTTGACTCCTCTAAGCAGTACATCGTAAACGTTCCTGGTTAGGTACCGCAGATAATCCCCCACCCCCCCCACCCAGCCCCACTGTCTGTCGCAGTTCACGCGATTCGGTTAAGTACTTCTTGATTGGTTACTAGTTTGCTTTGCGTGTAACATACTATCAGTAATTTCCGTATTTGGCTGTCAAAATTTACACGTGCATTTGTCGTATTGTACGTCTTTAATATACCTAAAACACATGTCCTTAATACAGCCACTAAATTTGGTGCGTGGATTTATAAATAGTCTTTTTCCTAAGTGATGGTAACGTCAGCGAGCCAAGATTATAGCGGCACAGGTCCGTCCTGGTTCACTAATCTGGAGATTATGGTCTGATCTGGAGGTGATTTGGATATTTGTCAGAGCAGAAAATGTTTTATAGCTGGTCTCATCCATGATGCCCCAATTGACGTCGCTTGTAAGCAAAGCGTCATGTATACCGCATTAAGCGGAGTACGGCAGTCTGGTTTGGGGAAACGAATGAGCGCATTAAAACTGGTGACGCTGCTTGGTTAAGACAGTTCTTGAAAAATGTCGCCATGCTTTCAGGTCCTAATATTGATATTTCAGTGTGAACTGTGTGTTGTTTTGCAGAATGGGTGTGAGTGCGGACTGGCATCTGCGAGTCGGATTTATTGATCACTACATACACGCACAACGCGATTGTTCCTCCCATTTGACTTACTAGTTTCTTTCTTTAGCCGTCGGCAAATATACGAACGATATACAATATACTCGCAATTTTATATTATAACCGGTTTTGTTGGGTAAGTGTCTAAAACGTGGGTGAGCTCGTCTTTCCAGTTAATGATTTCTTTATGAGGCGTATATTCGGTGTTTGGTTAGATATAAACACGTGGTGTGCGTGTAGAGCTGTTCGTATGGACGTGCGTGTACTTGACAGCATCCAGATCTGAAACTAATGACAACGCCGGAGTGCAGAAGGTCCAAAGTCTGCAGAAAGACGAGCGCTATCTCATTACTCGATAGATCACCCTTCCCCCGAACCCATGGGTGCCGTTTAATCTCATGTTTATGTGGGACGCTAATCTGGTACACTGTGCACCATCTATTTCAGGACCTGTGTGCTTAGAAGCCCTTCATCACTACATGCGTCGCACTGGCCCTACGATCACCAGCAGCCTCCCAGCTCTTCTGGCATCCCGCGGATACGGTAGATAGGTGGACGGCAGCAATGGCGGAGTCTTCGCTGGGTAAACGTTTGTCTATAGCGCATTAATTAATCTGAAGGCTGTTGGCCGGATTCTCAGTCCTCTTCGCAAATGTACGTGTGGAAATGCACCCCCATCCCCCCATCCAGATCGGATGCGTGTTTGTTCTACATAGCTAACCTCCTTTCGAAAAGGAGAGCGAATGGGAACTATTTAAAGGTGACTTGCTTTTCTTAACCCTCTTGTAATTGGCGCCTTTTGAAGGGCACGACAGACAATTTTTGCTCATAGAATAATGGTTCCACGGAGGTGCCGGCCGCGTTTCATCAGCATGGCATTTGCAGAGAACGAAAACTTCGGACACCTGTCTCATGGCTTTATGTAGTATCGCTAATTGCTTGTTTAATTATGGTTTTTGGTCAAACCGTACCATTAACTCTAATTAGTACAGGAAGTTCAGTCTTGATTTCTTTTTTCTCTTTTTACTTTAACAGAGAGCCCAAACATGTCCTCCAGGTTAATGTATCCTTCGAGGAATCACACTCACTCCTCGATGCCTTTGTCCAAACAGTCCTACAGTGTTTTAAGTGCCTTTTGCTCGGAAGGGAACATAGCGCAGTGCATCTCATACATAAATCAGGTAAATGGCTACAGATGTTTGCGAACATTTAACTCTGAAACAGTTTTTGGTGTATCTTCTGGGGAGCGGCAATGCTTTTGTATATTTGGTAAATACGTTTGAAAAATATTTCCCATAAAATTGGAAACACCGTCTGGTTTTGATTTCCGTAGGAGATGTCCTCGCTGGGCTTCCCCGCCGTGTGTAACGAGCTGGACAGCGGCGGCGATCTGAAGGCGGTGTCGGTGCTGAACAACATGTACGAGTTGCTGCAACTGCACCGCCGCAGTCTGCGAGCCCTGGAGGAGCTGGAGACGGAGCAGCTGAAGGGCGCCAGCCACCTGGAGCACCTGAAGCTCTGCAACTCCAGGCTCAAGGTGGCGCGCGGGGGGAGTAGCGCCGCGTGCCGAATTACGGCGAATTAATTTACCGATAATAAACGCGGGAATGAATCCTCCTGCATCGATTACAGATGTTTCTTTCCGTGCTTAGTCTGCATAAGTAAATTAAGTGAATTACGAATTCGAATTATTGATTTTTTTTTTTTCTCCCTTTAAATGAGTTGAATGTATAAGGGCAAATGGAGAGGCTACTACGGAGTACGTGAACAACTTAAAGTTGGAACTGTCGCTTGTAGGAGCAACTGGAGCAGTCCAGGAGGGAGAGCACGGGGCTCTGTGAACGGGAGCGTCAACTCCAGATGAAAGTCAAGAGCTTACAGAACTGCCTGAAAAACGAGAAGGAGGAGGTGAGCACGTGGGTCTGCCTTGGAGAGCAACTACAACTTATTTCTTAATTCAGGATGGTTTAGTGTTGCAGCTCTGAGCTTATTTGTAAATTGTGCGAGCACGTACGTTCTTGTTAATCTCCATTGTCTGCTCGTTCGATCAAAGTATTAGAAACGGGAGGTAATTAATCTTTCATGACTCGTACAATTGGAGTATAAATCTTTAACATCTTGTTTTGTGTGAACCCTTGTGACTATTCACAGAACTTTGGTCTTATCATATTTACCTGTCCTTGACTTGGTGTGTGAAGGTGCAATTCAGTTTGTGCACTTAAATTTCAGTGGTGCATTAGTATTCAATAAGGAAAAATGGTAAACCCCTGGTATGAAAGAGTCCATTTCTGTACCTTAAATAAGACCTGTGTTTCCCAATCTGGTCCTTGGGGACCCGCGGGGTCCATGTTTTTGCTCCCTGCCTGACAGTCCACATTTTTGCTTCCTACTGGTAACTGAGAGAAACATGGTGTGTTGGGACTCTTGAGGACCAGATTAGGAAACACTGAATTAGACTAAAAGGTACATTTACCTACAGCTAGGGTACAACTGGCAGACTCTTGGGGATACAGTCCCAGTGACAAGTAATTATACCCTCAAAGCTACAAATTGGTACTTTTCTGACAGTGCTCCTGGATATTCCCTGTCATATTTGCTATGCTGTTTATGAATCACAAAAATGTCACATGAGGGCAACAGGGAAGGTATTGCGGCCCAGCGATACACCTCAGGAAGCTGTACCATTATTCTCAGAATGGTGGTTTTTGTTTATCAATCCTTAATCTGGTTTTAACAGCTTTATAATTTAGACTGTGTGCTTCCACTGCCAGTTAGAGTGGTGAACCTACATAATGGTGGATTCCCATGTAGAATATCCCAAAGAGGTTTGAAAATCATGGAGGCCAAGAACCCTGAAAGTTCAGTGATCCATGGGCTTCTGCTAATACGTTCAGATCTTGAATGTAGAGCATAACAGAACTCCAGGTGGTTGAATAGACTGTGGGCATTTATGATATTCTATAAGATTTGTAGATTGTAGTAGTCTGGGCTAACCCAGGCGTTAACAGAGCTTCTTGATTTAAGTCCGTTGTGGTCAGGTGTTTTCTTCAGCATTTGGTATGGACTGCTGCTGTAGTCCCGACTTCTGTGTTATCAGCAGCTTTTGGGAACACTGCTGTGGAGGGTAATGCCAGGACATTCATCTGCAGTTTGTGCTGAGCAGAAGGTGGGCCACACGGAGGCCTGCCCCCCATTTAAATGGTGCACTAGGACCTCAAGCTTTTAATGTCAGAATCCTGTGCAAAAGAATGGATCAGCCCTCCTCCGGTTGTCGACACTGACTGAAAGTCTGGCATGGCCTCATATTAGCTGGACTGGATGCTCTGGTGTCGTCCTCAGTGAAATGGTACGGACTCTTGGAGTCGAAGTTGCTGTTGACATTTCATCTGATTACAATTAAAAATGTGACGGAGCGCCCAACTTCAGATTCTGGAGAGTCGTACTGAGCTGGCAGATCGATTGGTCAGTTTTAAGGCTAGAAGGGCAGTTGGTACACCTTGCAGGTCTCGTAGGCCTACCTTGCAGGTCCAAAATATTCACTCATCCTGATTGGCTAGGGGTCACCCTGGTCAAACATGGCACTACTTAGATTTCAGTACTTGCTCTGCCCGTAGCTCATATGAAGCATTTCTCCTGAATTGTCTGACGATCAGTCATTGATGCCCTGAGCTCACTGAGAGGTTCACATGGGTGTCTTTGGAGACCAGCAGCAAGTAGGTTACTGTGCGTGGAGCTAATTTTGGCCGTTTCTGTGTGCAGTGCTTGGGCTAGGTGTCCAGGTTTGTGTATTTGTCTAGATAATGTACGACTTGTGCATGTTCCGTTGTGCTAAAGTTTACTATAAAACATGATCCCACGTTAAGACTGAAAGATTTGTATTTAAATGGCTTGTGTGAAAATCAGTATACTTCCGATGGAATTTGCAGGGGCAGCCTCTTTCTGTCAGACATGTTGTCCTTGCATTTAAAAAGAATTTCACTGTGTTACTGGAAGCAAATTTGTGTCCCAGTTAATGCTTGCCTGCAGGGAAAACCAGCGCTGTTGTCTTTACCGCATGTGCAGATCTGCCTGCCAGGCAGCCGTTCCTCCCGAAAGGCTTCTATGTCAAAATGAACGTGTAAACCTTTGAAGCTCATCCACAGTGACCCGTCGTGTCTTAATGTCCAGGCAGTAACGGTGCTCTGAACCAACAGATATGGCAGACTGTCCTGTACCACTGATGTCATACTCGCCACCTGATGGGAGTCGTATTGACAAAAAATGCATGGCTGGTGTTTAAAACCACTCTGTTTCTGGGCTGTGAGCCTCATTTTCACCTTTATCTTTCATTCCAGCCCCTGACTCTAACTTGAAGGCCGCCCTTATCTCCCCCGCTGGATGATTAAGGCACGCAGCTCATTACGGCCGTTTCCTTGTTGCACCGGAGAGCACTTTATTACTCAGCTGCGTGCGGGGGTGCTGTTAGATATTCTGGACCCCCTTACTTGGGGGGGAGGGGGGTGGGTGGTCTCCACTGCAGAAATTAAGTGGGGGGAGTTCCCTATGGTAAAATTTACCAAGTGGCTGTATATTGTTCCTCAAGTGACATGCAATAATATTTCATATTCAGAGGCTGTGAAAGTGGCAGGCCTGCACATCCTGCCAGTAAAGTGGCAGGCCTGCTGAAGTCACATCTGTGCATGACAAACCAGGGCAGAGCTGATGTACACACCGAGGTAGATAACAGACATGAATGTCAGCTCTTTATGCGCTGATAAGTCAGCAAGCGTCTTATTTGCTGGACTAGCAAGCTAATTTTGCTAATGTTAATATTAGTAGCTGATTGAATCATACGCAGGTGGGGTGCGGACAAACACTAACGTAAAGTAACACATCAGGCAGCCAGCCTAAGGAGCGTCGTGAGTGAAGGCAGAGCTGAATCGTTCCAGCTAAAACGGGGGATGTACAGAGTGTCTTTATTTGTGGTGGAGGAATTAAAGCTTTGCAATTTATTATATCTTGTAAGTGTTCTTCAAATCGCAATTTCAATGACTGTCCAATAAAAGGTTATACAATTGTTCCATCCTAATCTCCCCCCTTCTGTGTGGCCCTAGTAGGAGACCCTGTACTCTGAAGGCATTGTGGGAAATGCGGTCCGTAATGTGGCTGAGTACAGTAATACAGTATTCCCCTTGTATTCACTGGCTGCAGATAATAGCAGACCGTCCATGCAATCTGTATATAAATTATTTGTATACTTAAATATGGAAATTGATAAGTCGCACCCAGTAGGGTATTAACATTCAACAGCAACAATAAAATGCATTATACAATAATGTACACATCTCTCTCTCTCTGTAATAACAGCGATTCTGATGTTGTAGCCTAATTCTCTAGAGATTGTAGAGCAATGGAGAAAATATTTATCAAGGGATGATAGAGCTATTCATTTACAAAACGGTCAAGCTCTGTATGCTTTCAGCCTTAACGATGTCGCCGTCCGATCCTTGTTGCGGGAAATGTCTGAATTCAACTTTCCTCAGGTACAAAAGCTGCAGAATATAATATCCAGTCGTGCCAGCCAGTATAACCATGACATGAAGCGCAAGGAGAGGGAGTTCAGCAAGCTGAAGGAGCGTCTGAACCAGCTTTTAATTGACAAGAAGGACAAGAGACTGGGTACGTCTCCTGCATGCCTGCGATCCTCCTGAACCCTGTTTCAAAACCATCAGAGACCTTGCTTGGTTGCATTTAGTGTGAATGCTGAATATGGATTTTACAGTTTCCTTGAACCTCATTCCCCAGCTATTGAAGTCTTGAATTATGTGGGTAGATCTGATGGCAAGAGAAGCCTTTGGAAGACTGGGAAAACTGAAGCCAGGTCCGTTCGGCCTCAGCCCTTATAGACGTCTACGGTGTCTTAAGAAGTGTTACTAACGCGATGTGCCTGTTTTCAGGAATGAGGGTGAGATGTACCAGACCCTCTTGAATGATTACGAGATCCGGCAGAAGGAGCTGCTGGTGGAGAATGCGGAGCTCAAGAAGGTTTTGCAGCAGATGAAAAAGGAGATGGTGTCCATTTTGAGTCCGAGGAAACACAGCCAGAAAGGAGAGACTATTGACGACAGCCTCGAGCTGGTTAATGACCTCCCCTCTCATCTCCCGTAATCAGGAGGGAATATTCGAAATCCGTGGCCAAATCTCAGACTAAGTGGGGGTGTGTCTTGCAGCCCGGGTCCGAAAATGAGGAGGAGGTGTGCGATTCGAGCCGGGAGACGCTGGAGCTGTCGTGTGAGCATGCCCGCGAACAGCTCACCAACAGCATCCGGCAGCAGTGGAGACGACTGAAGAACCACATGGAGAAGCTGGACAATCAAGGTGAGTGCCTGTTGGGATGTACCATTATCAATTTGGGGTAGGGGGATGGGGGTTGGACTCAAGCCTGATGAGGTATTAGAAACAATGGGATCTAGGACTGTGGCTTGCCATCCTATTTCCCAAAATTTCTCCTTGACTATAATCCATTTGATTTGACTGTGGTACAATTACTGAGCTCTTGGTATCTTGACTTCTGATAATCATCTCCATTTAATTACTACTGTGTTACTTATGGACAGATCTTTGATCTCCCCCCCCCC
>JAODUD010000043.1:15168484-15181250 GCA_026784285.1 Stomatorhinus walkeri
ATTTTACCCCCAATGGTAATTGTAAGCCCTCCTCTTTTTTTTGGGTCCTTTTTTGGTTTTTGACCCCCCCCCCCCCCTTCCCAGAAGCCACATGTGCCGGATGACATGGGGCACTGCATTGATAATAGCTGGCTCTCTCCACCTTTTCCATTGTGCTCTGTGCTTCACAGGGATTAAGCTGCCAATTGTCTTTTCCCACCAGCATTGAAATGACACTTGCCCTGCAGGTGCTTGTTATACTGGGATGTAGTTGAAGGAAAGAGCTTTACTGGTTTTTGTGCCTTTTTATGATGTTATCTATTTTCACATGCAAGTGTTGACTTTTATAACAAATAAAAACAAAACACAATCCATGAAATGCCTTTCCATTATTGAGGAATATTTACCTGGTTTTGTGTGTTAAATTGTTGGCTCTTCTAAGAACTAGTTCAGTCAGAAATGAGCCATGCATGTTTTTTCTTGTTACTCCCTGGCAGAATGTTTTGTTGCACTGAGAATGTGTCGATCTGCTCTTTCTATCTCATCTTGCAAGATAAAGCAATACTTAGCAGGGACCTTGGAGTGTAACAATGTGACAAGGGGAAAACGCTTTAGCCACTTTCCTATCGAAGTTCAGGAACTTACTGGTTCCTAGTCCTTGGGCTGTCACAACTGGGAACTTTATAGTTCCTGGCCACCATGTGGTATATATAGTGTTGCATCCTGTGGGTGGGGAGTGGAGATTTAGACTGCATTATTAAAATGACCATAAGCAGTCATCTGAGGGGGTCACTAAATTTCTAGCCATAGAAAGCTAAGGAAATGAGCTTCGCTGTCATACACTTACATCTGACAACTTTATTTTCAAAGATCTGACCCAGATCACAAACAGTAAACTGTCCACGTGCCCAGTCCCCGATTGGTCTTCACAGACACGTACATATTCAGCACATGGTTATCCAACCAGCCCAAATTCACGTTCCCTGGGCTTCAGTTTGTTTTCCAAGCAATCAAGAAAAAAAAAATGTGTACCAGGAGAGCAGTGACGCAATACTTGCAGGGTTTTTCAAAAAGAGAAATGTCAGATTTGTAAACCTTTGCCCAGTTGCCAGTGCACAAAAAGGACAAGGGTTGTGAGAAGACTGCTGACCTGAGCATCTGATGACCTTCATGGTCCTCGACAGGTGTAAGGGGCACCCAGAAAGCTCGCTGTCTTAGTGGTACGAGGGCATGGACAGTAATGCTAACGATGTCTGTAATTAAAACAAACAGGACCAAATTAATGGAGCGGGTTCTGGACAAGGTTCAGAACTGTGACAGCTTGGTGATTAGGACGATCACATTAAACTGGGGGTGGGCAGCCAAAGATTCAATTCTACCAGCCAGGGTGGTGGAATGGATGTTTCTAGAAGTCCCTTGAAATCTTAAGAGTGTGTAGATCACAGATTGATTACCTAAATTTTACTAGTCACAGAAAAATCAACTCAAAATAACCAGCTGAACTAAGCGTGAAACACTAATTTCCTCAGCTCTAAAATTAAATTTCAGTACAAATGCAGCTGTGAAAAACCTTTATCTAAAAGTACATGTGCTTGCTAACCATGGTCAGTCTGCATTTTATAGAAATCCAATCAAGCTTACAGCTGAAGCAAATGATCCCTGATGGACTGTATGTACACACCGTACATGGAGATCGCTACATCCCTTCCTGCCCTCAGCCAAGTCAAGCACCATTTTATACCTGTACGTTTCAAGCCTTTAACCCATCAGGCTTGAATGCATTTATAAAGCCAGGTTCCTTAAGGCCTGAGTTACAACGTAGTCAAACATGCTAGAGATATTCTCACAGAATACTCCTTCAAGCAAAAAAAAAATAAAAAAAAAAAAATCACTAGTCACAACAGTACAGAAAAAATTTCTTTGCCATAATTTGGCATTTCAGTCTTTAACTCCAAAAGGTGTGTGAAACGCTCATTTGGACTCAGCAGACAGGATGCAGGATCCCATTCCTGGCCAAACCAGACAGATGCTCCAGTTTCATCGCGCAGCTGTTCCGTCAGTGTACCGTATCCCTTTTTAGAACAAAAGGAAGACACTCATGAGAGGGAACATGGCACCCAGAAATTCAAGGGTCAAGCAGCAGTCACAGCACAACCCCGCCTGCGATCCAGTACGAGGTGTGCCAGAGAGCGGCCCACAACCCCAGCCTGCGATCCGGTACGAGGTGTGCCAGACAGCGGCCTCAGAGGTCCAAACAAAGCCTGACACAGGAACGGGTTACGGTCTGCTGGAAAAAGGTGCTTCAGCCCCGAGTCATATCCAGGTACTATTAATGCAGGTCCCATAAGGATCATTCAGACAGACAGTCTTCTCTGCTTACATCCAAGTCAGTTTAGAAAATTCCTCTATAGGTCATTCATCCAACAAATGTCCAGGATATCCAACAGAAAGTGGTAGTTAGTAAACAAGTTTTTTTTTTTTTTTTTTACATCATAACCAACAATGGCAGCAATCATACAATAAAAAGAATAAAACAAGTAAACAAAAATCCTACAAGATTCACCCTTTCCATTTCAAAACGGGAAAAAAGACACAAAAATCTGAAATTCAAAGTCTTGTACCTGTATGACCCAAGCGGCTGCGGCATGAAGGACAGACCCGCACAGATCGCCCCCTTCATTGCTTCAAGTAAATTTGCATAAGGCGCAAAGCTCAGTCCGCAAGAGTCCCCGGTGATTGTCGTGTTTGGCGTTGCGCCGGGAGGCGGGGCTACGACACGTTGTTTTTCAGGTGCTGTGTCTGCAGCGGCTTCACATGGTATTCGTAGATCTTCAGTGCTGGCCCCAGCTTGAGGGACAGGCCAGTGAGGACGTCGTTCCGCGTCATCAGGAGCAGCGACTTCCCATCGATTTCCTGAAGGGGAAGACAAACGCTCAGCTAGGACACAACACCAGCAAGTGGTGCAGCGATTAAGGGCACAGTGTTGGCTTACGACCCAGGAAGTACTATATGGCAATCCTGGATCACATCCTGTAATATGAGTAACAATTACTCAACAATACTCTCCTGAGGGAGTGACACTGTACATAGAATGAAACAAATATTTTTAACATTTTTCCCATTTTCAAAATTTGCTGAAAACCAGAACCTCACATTAAAAAAAAAATTAAAGGAAAAATGTGCTCAGAAGTAGAGATGCAGTGATCTCACCTTTTTATCTGTCCCAATACCTGAGCTTTGGGTACCAGCTGATACTGAATGCCAATCCGATACCAGTGTATAATTAATAAGCTGTTGGCTTTGCTTTCAAAATACAGTAGAACTGTTTCAAATTACAGTACAACACAGTAGCCTACTGTACATAAAATATAGATTACTGTAGTTTCACTGTTGCAGGTAATTGGCTCGTGTTTAGCAGTTTATCATCCCATCAGGCTTGAATGCATTTATAAAGCCAGGTTCCTTAAGGCCTAAGTTACAACGTAGTCAAACATGCTAGAGATATTCTCACAGAATACTCCTTCAAGCAAATAAAAAAAAAAAAAATCACTAGTCACAACAGTACAGAAAAAATTTCTTTGCCATAATTTGGCATTTCAAATTATAGATTACTGTAGTTTCACTGTTGCAGGTAATTGGCTCGTGTTTAGCAGTTTATCATAAGTTTGATGAGTCTATATTTGTCATTGAGAGAAAAATTACTTTCTTTTTCCCATAAGGTTTTCTGTACAGCCAAAATTAGCCTCAGGTTGCTAGCCAGAAGCAGATGGGGTAATTACTAGGGGGGTAAATCACAGCTTTCCTTGCGATATGATACAATATCAATTCCTTTATCCAATATCCAATATCTATTCCTTTATCCTTTAGCCAATGGTTTGATTTTTTTTGATACTTCAGAAATTCCCACGATTCGATTCAGTTCGATACTGGGGTTAGTGGTCGAAATGATTAAATTTCACACAATCCTTTACCATTCAATCAGTTTAAAAAGGCAAATATAATTAGCATCTTATCATATTTTATTGGGAACTGTAAACAAAATCTAGTGTAGTCAAGTGTGTCTCATAAAACAAGCAAAATAAACTGCAATAAGGTAAAAATAAAAAACATTGCATGTACAGAAGATTAACATGACTGACTTCTGTGGGGAAACAAGTATGTCAGTAATTTTCTTTGAGAGGTTCTTTAAGAAAAATTAAATGGTCAGCATGTTCAGGAGATTGTGTGCTCTGTGCGTAGCGTCCTACATCACCTGCCGTACTAAACACACGCTTTGCATTGTTACACCTCTAGTAATTACTGCAAGGCAAAGTAAAAAAAAAACAAAAAGAACAAAACAGTTTTCCTCTTTTTTTGCATATGTTGTCATGTATAAAAAGACCCAAATGAACACTGTAAGCGGACTACTTGATTACTATAAGCAAATTATTTAAGCAGTATTTGTACAGGAATGACTCTGTCCCAAGCTTTTTAATCCACATAAGGAGTTGATCACTATAAACGGTTTCCACAGTATGTATTTTTTTACCTTACTTGAAACCTAAGTTTTCAACTCAATCATTTATATAAGGATTCTCTCAAATCGAGAATTCTCAGTTACAGTTTGTTGTAGTGGGCTTTCTCTGCTAGCATTAGCAAACTCCATGTACTCTACATTTGGGTGCGCCGTTTGATCAAACTGCTTGTGTTAAGTGATGTGCAGTCCCTTACACTTTAGTAGAACAGACCTTATAGTCTGACAAAATGCCGCGGCTTTGAGTTTTAATGTAATGTTGCAATTAAGTATCGGTCCTTGGCATCGGACAATTTTTACGAGTATGAGTATCAGTATATGAGAGCAGTATTGGCTCGATACCTGATGCTGGTATCGGTACCTCCCTACTCAGACTGTCTCTGCCCACCAGATGGCAGGTTTGTCCATATCAATTGGAGTTGCTCCTAAGGAATAATCACCTGACAAGTATCTCCTAAAAACATCTGTACATGAAAGGTGATGCCCCTAAAACTGATCACATAGCTGGCTGGTAGGCTGTCTTACTGAAGGATCCCATCACACATCCTGTACAACAGGCACAGTTCCTCTGTGTAATATTCATTTATCGAAGGGTATATTCAGCTTAAGTCAGCCATCACACTGGAACACTGACAGCCCCCATTTTCATTTCAAAATATCCTCCTTAAATTAGTAATACACCATCCTCCTAATCACCATCACGTGGGGGCTAACCTTGCTGACAGACAGGCTGGGGAATGAGGCAGAGGTAGTGTTTATTCAGCTTGTGGGAGTTTTACTTACACAAAAATGTTCTGAGGGCAGAACGAAAAATGATTCAGAGATATCCAATCAGATTCTAGAGAGTCCAAGTGACTAGAGGAGGCAGGACATTGTGATTGGTTAGGTCCGCCCACCTTGAGTTGCCTGGACCCACCTCCTCTACAGTCTGATTAGCTATATGTCTGAACCAATCATTTCCCCTTCTACCCTCAGAACATTTTTGTGTAAGTAAACCTGGGGGGGGGGGGTGTTTGGGAGGGGAACTACCTGGTCCTTGAAAGCGGCAGCTTGCTCTTCAAACCCCGCGGCCTTGAAGTAATCCACCACATCTGCCACAGCCCAGTCAGCTGGGTCTGGCAGCTCTCCATTCTCCAGCAGGCTGAAAAAGTGAGGGGGCGGGGCCAAACCACAGCGATCAATGAGGCATGGAATCCATCTTCCTGTTATCATCTTTGTATTTCATACACTTTATTACAGATGTTTAACACACTGACAGGATATTGCAAAATCTCACCCTGGGCATATGAGGCTGTAAGTCTGTCTGTGCTTTTCCACCGCACCAGGTACTGTACTTTTGGTACTTCAAAAAAGTACCAAAAGTTCAGTATTTCATGGTGTTGGTTTTCCACTGGTGTAAAAACCAGTACCAGGTACCAGTGCTGAATGACATCACAGCACAAGGCAGGGTATTTTATATCATATTATAGGACTGGACTATGTGCAATATTAATAACAACATCGCATATTATCAACATGCAATTCCCTCATCGCTAGTTAGGTAGATTAAAGGCTTTTTCTTACTTTCAATTCCATATGGATGTTACAGAACAGAGCATTTAAGTTTCACTACAGCATTTTTATTCTCTCACAGAAAAAAACTTTAATAGCTTTGCAATTTCAATTATTATTCCTTTCATCTAATATATGTTTCAAAATCTGTCTAAAATTGACCTCCGCCGTTTCTGCATTAGTGCTGCATGCGTTCTCCCAGACAATCATAATCATTTTCATCTTTGCTATTTAAATCACCCCTAGGTGGGTTTGTAAGAAATGTATTAACTCCATTTGGCTTTATAAATACCCCAATATTTTTTTACAACAAAATCGCTAGAGGTAAGGAGCATGCACTGATTACAGTGTGTTACGGTACCCACCACATGACAGATCACTGCAGGCATGAGAACCTGAGCGCAGCCATGCGGCAGCTGGTTCCTCAGCACCACACCAGTCTGAATGGACCAGTGTGACTTTCTTCTGGTAGCTGGAGTGCCAGTCCTGCCACCCTAACCCCCAAGTTTTTCCCTTGTTAATTGGAGAACCTCCTTACAGGGCTGGATGTAGATTAATGTCACACGTCGCACCCAAAACAAACCTTGCTCAAGGGCCCAAGGGAGTATAATCACTTCAAGCATTCAAAGGATTTGAACCAGCAACCTTCCAGTTACTGGAACAGAGCCCTAGCCTCAGAGCCATCACTCCACCCCCATCGGTAGGACAGCACACATATTAAACCATGGAATCCTGAGTTTTTTGTTTGTGTCTGTTCTACTACTAACCAAACGGCAAGGATTCTTTTTTTTACTTTATTTTATTAGTTTATTGCTGCCTTCTGAATTTGCAACCTTTATTGGTGTTTCAGAAGCAGGCTATTTGCATAACCAATCAACAAAGAAAGCACCTCGAAGCCCAACCCAAAATACCGAAGTACCAAAGAAGTACCCCAGCTGGTTCGGCACTTTCGGTACTGGAACCTTTGGGACTGGTACTTGACCGGAAGTCAATGGAAAAGTGAAAGTACCAAAAGTACAGTACTTGGTGCGGTGGAAAAGCACCCTCTGTCAGAATAAATGGGAAATGTGTACTTTTTTACATTACCAAAAGGAAAGCTAATCCATTCATACAGGATTTACTCATTTTAGATACTTGTTCGTGTTACTGTATTACTGTCGATTTTCTATCCGGTTTTCCCAGCAATACTGGAAACACTGAAGGTGACCATTAAAACTCACTCCACGCCCCCAGCTGAAGGATTATGAAAGTCAAGTATGGATCTACAGCACAAAACATCTACTGGATGCAGAAGACCATTCACAACCCCCCCCCCCCCACACACAAAACTCTCTCCTGTCAGCTGACACATGGCACACGGTGACTTACTTCTTGGTGTCCACAGAGCCATTTGTCTTGTTCTCCATGCCAGCTGATGGATAAACAAGTGAAATCAATGAATATTCATGTTTCCGAACAGGATATTAGGGCGTATCACATAATCAATGCATGACACAGTTCGTGTGCAGAAGAATTTCAGCAGGGGGTTAGAAACAGGAACGTAAATAAACAGTGCGGGGTGTCACTATCGTATAAACAAAGGCAAATTCTGAATGCATCGCACCAAACACTGCTGTAACCCTGGATGATTTTCATGCCCGAACATTTTTTATTTTTTATTTTTTGCACAGAGGGAGATGTTTGCCTTGGGCGGCCGAGGCCAAATCAAGCGATGTCTCTTTGCATACAGGATAGATCTCCCAGCATCTAGGCCACGCAACACCCCATCACAAGTCAAAGTACGCTGAACTACACACTGCTGTTCTCAAATAAACTTACAGAGCGAATGAGGAACACTAAAGACAGCGACAAATACAAGGGCTCAGATTTACAGTTTGAAACGCGTGTTTTTCTTGTTCATTTTCGTTTATATTACAAAAGATTTTTCCCCAGATAACATTTCTTCTCAAAAAATAAAAAACCTCAGCGAGACTCACAGCAGATCCCCTTTACACCCCAAGGGACAACTTTGGAGAGTTGAAACAGAAAATGAAAGCGATTAACTATTAATCTGTGAAGCTGAGGTGTGTGCGATCCGCCTTGGAGCAGCAGGCAGTGAGTGCTGTGATGGCTGGACGTTCTGCCGTTTAACAGAATCTACCGCACACTGGGCTGTAAGGATTCCAAGATACGCAACTTACTCTGTAAGGAATAAAACGGGACCAAATGCACGTCCTGTTCCAGCCTGACCTTGCTCATAAAAGAAATTAAAAAAAGACTATCTACACAATGCTGGAGCTCCAATAGAGACAAACAGTGCATTAAAATCTACCAATGACAAAGCACCGGAGTACTTCATGTCTGTGCAAACAGGGGGCAATCTGGATATAGGTAAACAGTCCACTAAGGTGCGGACAAGAAGCAAAATAAATCGAAAATTTTCTCATTCCACTCTTGCTCCACACAGTTGCCCTTCAATATAGCCCAGATGTAACTGCTATTTTAATAAGATGTTGTAGATTACAGGGAGACGGCTAGACTCTGCTCCTCCTAGTGTTTCCACTTTGTTCCCCTTCCCGCTAAAGCTCACTCCTTTTCCACCGCCTTGCAGGTCCCCCCCCCCCCCCACCTTCCCCTGGCCACACCACAATGCGCTCTCCCAACGATGCACATGGAGAGCCAGTTGCCTAGCAACATAGAGGAACAGTGCTTGACAATGTACTGCAGTGTTGGGGAGAGAGAAATCACTGAATATGTAATTGTTAATCATAAACCAACTAAGCAGCTATTGATAATCAATTATTAAAGGGTAGTTTAATACTCATTAAAAGAAATTCAATATTATTCCAAGGTTTGCTTGAATCTCCGGCTAAATTAAAAATAAAATAAAGCAAAGCATCTTTGAAATGGAACAATTGTTTTTTCTTGACTGTCATATAATCGAGCCGCTCGCATTAAGTTTTTTCTGTACCTTATTTCACTTCCCTATGTATCTGTTACTCTTATCAAGCCCTAAAATGGTACTGCACTACTTTTAAGCATAAAACATAAATTGCATTATCCACATAAAATACAAGACGACTGCGTCTGATGAGCGACGCTTGCTCATCTATTCTGTCAGATACTGCATTTGTCTTTATTTTAGGAGCACAGATGGATGACAAGTCTTGGGAATACCAGGGATGAAAGTCTCTTTATTTGAAGCAGCGGGCGTCGCGCGGGGGCACGTATTATCGCGGCACCGGCGCTTGTCTCGCGGAATCGCGCGCGCCCGCGTTATATAACAATAGGGCTGATTAGGGTGTATAAAAAGAAAAAAAGGTTCACTTAAAGGGCCAGAAAGCCAGTAGCGTGGATGCAATACGCTGGGCGTTTAAGTTCAATTAGTAAACCCCAATATGTCGGTAAACAACGTGCAAGTTATGAAAGGAACTTGCCCCCGCCGCCAATGCACGCCACTGCAATACCAAAATGCTGTCTGATGTCAGAAAACAGCCCTAAACAAGAACTGAAGGGGCAAAAGAATAATAATGCAAACTCACAACATACCTGATTGTTTTCTGTTTCAGATTTCAAAGTCTATTTTCCCTCATTCAGAAAGCATCTTTCCAGAATTTAATCTGATACCGCTAATGCTGATAAGGCGGTCTGTATCTTTAAAGCTTTTAGTCTTTTCAGCCTGCAAAACTGTACTTGTCAATTTAGTGTCAAATCCAGTTCTGTAGATCTGGCGCCGATATTTCACTGTGAAATGGCAGATTTCACTTGGAAAGCCTCAAACCCGTGAAATCCAGTTAGTTCTCTTAATGTATATTTTTGATTGCATTATACTTCACTTTCTTTCGCAGCATCTTAATTTTGACTCACAGGAACATCTCGGATTTACCGCACAGATTACACTACTTAAATTGCCACTAGCCGTACGTCGTTCCAGAGGATAACACACGTCAAAGGACTGACACTGCATGATTCTTAATACTTGATGGAGACTCAGTTTGGATTTATTTACACATGCTGCGCATAATACAATCATATGTCAAATGTAATACAATCAAAAAAACTAGACAAAGAAATGTATTTTTTATGATTTTTAAATAAATGTTTATGGTGATATCATTCAGGCTAGGCACTTGATTCGCTCCTGTATTCAACAAGCAAAACAATAAAAAATAGTCTCTTCTCCTTCTTAATACGCACACTTTCTATTTCACGCACACAGAGACACACAAACGGGTCACTGTGCCTTTTCACTTAAACTAGACAACGAAAATGTGTTATTTTTTAACTAACGTGGGTATTTAAAAGACTGTATTTCTGTCTTGTGTAATTCTGGGTCCTTTATCATACTCTGCCTATAATTCACCGTATATTCTCATGCATAAGTAAGGGAGTCACTGGGCTGTTTACGGCTGAGAGCCGAGACAAATATATGACCCATTTAATGAACAACTGCAACCCGTTGCCGGAGAAGCGGAAAAATACATTGGTGGACTAACATTTTTAGCAATAGCTCATGCTTAATATCATGAAACCAAAGAAACAGTCACCTTTACAAATGCATCCATAAATGTTCCCACAAAGTAACAGCTAGGACTTAAACATAACATTTTCTTCCAACTCTCATTCAAGTTGTCACCCATTGTAGCAGCACGGGACTGTCATATTTACAATCAGCTATATTTTGAGAAACAAAACTAATTAGAACACAATTTTCAGTTAAACAGATCCTTCATTTAATTCAATTAATTTAAACAAACGCGATAATGTTCAGCTTTTAACACAGTAACAAAATGCGTACTCAAAAAGTAAAGATAAAAAAACACAAATAAAGCAGGGTTATGTGTCACATTGGCCTGCCGTGGAAAAGCACTCGATTTAGCGACCTTACATTGCAAAAACATGTCAAACCAGATCACCCTCACGAAATTCAAGCTTAGTGCGGCTGACACTGTTTTCTAACTGTGTCTAACTGTTATAACATCCAAAAGAGATCTTCGCTGTACACGTCATTGTGGGGAAAACAAAAAAGCAATAGATTTCTAATTAAATAAACTGAATTAATTATTTTTAAAACCGAACAAGAGTCTGGTGATTTTCTATTAATACACCCAGTACTATTTACACTCGCAAATAATTGTGTTATTTCTGCAGAATCGCAGTCACTCGGCATAGGCTCAAATCATCGCGTGAATAATTAGACGCATTAAAAGTACTGACTAACCTATTTTGACAGCCCGAAATGCGCACGTTTGTGAACGCCGCCGTTTTATTTCATTTGAAACACCAGCATGGGTTACACCAAAGCCATCTGCCTAGAATGTGACATTTAGCTAGCTGGATGCTGCAAATGCACGAATAAACCAACAGATCGCCGCTAAGGCGGAGGGGGAACTTCCCGGATCGCCCCGACTCGAAATTAAACTACTCAGCCGGCACTTTTTCAAGCGGCAAAACAAAGGCGTTTACCTTATTTTGTGATTTGTGCAGCTGGCTCGTTAGCCAGATTTTGCGAGCAGCTTCCTTCCCTGGACTACATTCACGGCCACGGTTCCCAGCGAAATTGACAGCCTTGGCCAATCGGTTGCTGCCGTTCGCTCGCAAGGGACTCTGGGAGATGGAGTCTTTCACCTCCCACTTGATGGCGTGAAAAAGCCTGGCTCTGGAGAAACGGTTCAACCGGAACGGAAACCCGAACGGTGGACGACGGCGGGCTCAGACCCTAGAAAAGGGAGTTTCAGCAAGCAGTAAGGTTGACATAGATGTAAGGGGCGTTAAAATAAGTACATGTATACAGATCGATAAATGAGACAGCGATAACCCTCTGTTAATATTTCTTTGCCAGTTTCTTGTAAGCTGTATTTATTCTGCAACGTATACATGCCATCAGTGCACAGATATACTGCATATATAAGACTCATATCGTTAAACATAATGTTAACGATGACAACCCTTGGTGTTCTGCGATACTAGATATTTTAAGTTGGTAATTAGGTCTGAACATTTCACACAAAACAGTTAAAAAAGGGCAGCAAAAACACACATTTTGCCGACTGGATTTACACTGAAACTAACAATCTGTAGTTGAAATAACGGTCGTATATAAGGGTCAAAAAGTCTCCCTGACATTAAGAGGAGACCTTATTAATCAAGACTGAACATACAGGATTTTGAAGAGCCACACATGTAGTACCCGCCTCCACATACGATACCCCCTTTTTAGTGCTAACACACCGATATGATGACCATTTTCTCAGACTTGATATGAAACCGGACAAACATGTCTGTCAAGCATCCTTCATTAGTAATTCAAACTGCTTCCATTCCTAATTAGTCAGCTTCTGAAACAGGCAGACTTAGCTCACAGCTTGCAGTCATCCGGCTGGGGGGTGAGCTTCCTAAATTGACAGCATGCATTTATTTTTGTTTAATTCGGGTACGGAATGATTTGTGAAGTAGCTAGCATTCTGTGCCACATTATGGGTTTGGGATGAGAAATTTCATTACTGATCCTGAGAGCTAAATTTACCTACCTAGAAATATCAAGGATTTCCTGCCATTTTGTATGAAGACCTCAGGCACCACGTTGTCTGGTAAAGCATACAGGGAGAGATGCAACCTACCGAGACAATCCATATAAATACGCAAACGTACCCAGGAGACACAGCTCTGGGGGTTGATGAGTCACAAGAGGTTGCCCTGGACTTCCCTGATGGTAGGGGGGGGGGGGGGGGGGGGACCCCCCCC
>JAODUD010000043.1:15181350-15195991 GCA_026784285.1 Stomatorhinus walkeri
AAAACTCACCCCCTCAACCCCCCCCCCCCCCTTACTGCACTCCCCCGTCGTAAACACACAGACTGACACCCATCAGGGCCTCCCTCATGGACAGTGGGGTATGGGACTATTCGAGAAAGAGGTTTGCAGCACCACCTAGTGGATGGGGCGATAAGGCAGCTCCAGGGATAAGGCTGGGGGAGGCCGTGGCCAGCCTGGCTCACTGCACACTGCAGGACGCCACGTCTGTGCAGCAGCAGCGGCGGGAGGCGGTCAGGGACTTGGGGGGGATGAGGTCCAGGTCCTCGTCGTCTGGGATCTCATCCAGCCGGTAGCCGTCCCTCAGCAGCTGCCTGCTCACTTCAGGGTGGACCTTTGCGTATGTGCGTGCCGTATGAGAGCGAGTGGGAAAAAAAATAAAACAAAACAAAAAGAAAAAGCCTTACCAGGCTGACATCATCATGAACTGTCAGTAACAGCCCTGGAAGATCACTAAGCAGGACAGGTTCTCAAACGTGTGTAAGGTCATGTCTGTAAAGCACTATGGACACTGCATGTTGCTTAAAATGGAGTATTACAGTTTGGATGACAGGGATAACCATTAAAGGAAACTTGAGCTGTGTGTGTGTGTGTGTGTGTGTGTGGCCATGCGTATGTATGTGTCATAAATAATGTTAGAAATCTCACCTCGGATGAGGAGTACCCTGAGGAATACTGCGATTCGAGCTCACCATCACTGCAGACGTAAACAGGGACATGAACGGCTTGCAAGCTACCAGTCAAGAATAATGCTCGGTGCATCCTTGGGGGGCAGCTGCCTCTGTTCTCACCTGTCGGAGTCCAACGACACCAGGGCGTCCTCAGGGTTCTGGCTGAGGGCCGCGTAGCCTTTATTAAACTTCACGGTCCTTTGAAAGGCAGAGAAACCGGGCTCAGAGTATAATTATCCATCTCTAAGCCAGAGTTCAACCGTCGATGGAACAGCTCTGGCTTAATGAACAGTCTGCAATCTTACAAAATGCAGCCTCTCACTACCTCGCAAGCTGATGGCAGAGAGAGATAACTCATGTTCAACCTGCAGCATGATTGCAGGTTCTAATCCAAGGACTGGAACTGCCATTATACACGAGTCCCACCTGAATTACTGGAATTACATATACTCAGTTCTACAGTTTAAATCTCCCATCAAGGCTCCCTTGGATAGGGTTATGCATAATCCAAGGAAATCATTCAATTTTATTTTCATCCCAACAATTTCATCACCATTTCAGTACTAAAGTACTTAAAACTCAAAACAGGATAAAGTGCAACAGATGCTTCCTATCTCAGATTTGCATGTTTCAATATTCAACCCAGAATCTAACAGGCATTTAATGCAACTGACGCAGCACTTTGAGGCATATGAACACCCAGCACTGTCAATAAGACTTCAGACAGCAGCTACAGCCACGGCTCCCAGCAGGCAGGTCTCTGGACACTTACTGCCTGTACTTCAGCTCCCTCTGGCTGCCTACAGATCCTTAATGCACAGCAGTGTCGCCATGCAAGTCATCAAAAGACTATGGCCCGATCAGCCATATGAGAATTGCAGGGGGGGGGGGGGCGCTACGAGCATCACCACCAAGAAACACCCTCTGATGTTAATCACCTTGGCTGGTATTCACCAGGGCTTCATCATCACTAACTGACATAGAAGCTGGTATGAAAACTAGACAATAGTGGATTCAGCTTCTTCAAGACCAAATTTTTGTGCCCCCCCAGCCTGGACTAAACAGCCCAGGAAACACCCCCGCTTCGCTTCCATTAAGCACATGAATAAAGCTCACTCTCCTTTCCCAAATGTTTTCAGGAAGTCAAAGATAAATTCTGAGCTGTACGACAGAGATATGCACTAATCCCAATGACAAGGGGAAGAAAATCCCCTTATTAAACAAACTCGCACAAAAAAACACCATTTCAGGACCTGCCTATAAAACAACCTGTAATTTGAATTTCATACAGACTTTGGGCTTTTAAACCAGTGGCTTGCAAATGCGCTCTATCCCAGCTATTGTGAGATTAATGAATTTTAAAGTATGCTGCACTATAATTTTTTTCTTAATTAACTCCTGTCACTTGCAAATGTGTAATTATTTTCCTCTCCTTTCACCACAGAAAGAAGCCATACAAGCATTACTCAAGTAAAGCTGATGGGGGCTCTGAGCTGGAATTGGCCGCTTTTAGTCAATGCACTCGGGGCGCTGCGGTTAATGCATTCATCCTGAACCTGCCCATAAAATTAAACGGGCTCAGTACGCGGCCAGCATACCACACACCACAGATACATATTCGGGGAAACCTATGGTCCCTAAGTGGCTCCAATCTGGTTTTTTTTAAGATACTGTTCAAATATTTTTCTAATGGCCAACCACAGTATGCTTTCTTAACAAAAGCCATAAAAATAAATACCTATACGGTTCATTTTCCTATTTCATTCCGAGTCCAGCTTGCTGGAGCAAGTAGCAAGTATATTAACTATTTTTAAGGCAAAACAAATATTGGCACCTCAACTGCAGCAACACATACACACGCTCACACACACACGCTCACACACGCTCACACACACACACTGTTCCCTCAAGCACTGGGTAAACATTTTCAGTAACTTTTACTACTAGTTTACTCTTGCAGAATGTACCACTCTGCTACTACTCTGACACACTATCACCATGGTTACTAAGAGTCAGCGATGTGAACCCCCCGCACCCCATGTACCTCTTGGGTCCAAGCCTGGGCTGTTGCATTATTGGAGGCCCCAATGTAAGGGCTTTCTTCTTCAAAGCTTTGCGAGCCATCTCTCTGTGCTTTTCTGGGTTAAAAACAAAACAGAACACAGTGATCATCAGCGAGAGAGAAATGCGGCCAGAGGAGTACGTCTGTTGATGGACAAATAGCAAACATTTTAAAAGTCTGTTCCTATTCCTTAGGCTGATGTTCTTTTCCACAGGAAAGTTGAGTAAGTGAGCCATCTAAAATACATGTTAAATCACATTTTTATTTAGAACTAAATTTAAACGAATGGGACAAAACTGATGTGCACACCAATACTCCTTAATTCAGGGATTTATTTTGGTCATTATACACCTGGCTGGTAGGATTACAATGGCCACTCTGTGTTCATTCATTCCTGCGTGGTGTGTCAGGCTGGTACTTGGGAGAGCTGCGCCGGTGTGAGTGTGCAAACCGCATGGAAACTCGCACGCATTCCCACACTCACGCAGTTTCTGGTGAATGGGTGGAGCTCGAGACATGATGTATGGACCACGCTTCTCCACCGGCCCCAAGCCCGCCTCTGCACCTTTAGTTTCTCCACCATTGCTGCCATTGGGACCCTGAAGGACAGAATTTGTGGGGAGAAATGGGGAGGGGGGGGGTCTTGTTGAAGATAATCCATCGTGAGAGGTGACTCTGCCACCCTCGGCCAATTACCCATGGAGTGGGGGGTGGGGTGGTGAGAACGGAAAACGGGGCCAAGCTTTAGCACCGAAGTCCATGTTGTGTTGGTGCCTATCATGGACGCCGTGCCAATTTCTTCAGTCGATATCTGTATTAGGGCAGCCACACTTCCTGCCAGTGTCAGTGCTACATTGTTTCATTCTTAGCAGCACAAGGCTGTGATAGAGAAACTGGACTGGCGTCTTCATGCATTTCAATATTTAGCAATTCACAATTGGAGCCATACCTAACCCTTTTCTAGGGATATGAGGGAACACATCCCCCCAGCAATGTTTATATAATTTCTTTGTATTTGAAACATCATGTATTCCACTTGAAACTCTGGGACTTTTCATACTTGGAGAAGGGTTACCTAATCACCAAAAAGTTGAAATTTTCATGTTCTTTCTGTTAACACCAAAAACGACACCTAAACACCCTTTGCACTGGTACAAAGGGTTTGCTCAAGGGAACTTAAAAATGAGGGCTGAAGGAATAATGATTGGTTGTCTCTCTGAACCAATCAGATTGTAAAGGAGGTGGGTCCAAGCAACCAGAGTAATTGGGACAGACCAACCAACCAGTTGCTTGGACCCAGCTCCTCTACAATTTGATTTGTTCAGAGAGACAACCAATCACTTCCTTCTGCAGTCAGACTATTTTGTATAAGTAAAACTCTCAGGGGTTTAGAATCTTATCCAGACACAAGTTAATGTACATAGTACTCTATTTATAAACACTATTATGTCTGTTTAAAATTTGTGTGGTCAGATGCGTAAAAACAGACACCTCACTCTGGAGGAAACAGTTATTTAAAATGTTTTTGGAGCAAACATTCATTCTGAACATTTTCAGAGCCAAGTTATAATGCAGTCCGAATATTCACTACAAGTGTGCAGTCGAGTCTGACTGAAGAAAACTAAGCATTTCGTTAAACAATTGCAATCAAAAACAATAACAAGCAAGATAGTACGCAAATCATGACTCTTAAGTACAACGGCAATCCAACTGTTAAGTATAATTACTGATACCTTTTGTATGAAAACATATGAACAAGAATTCACTGTTACACTACTTTCCCTAAAAAGGGGGGACGACAATCAAGGCAGTAACTACTACATGGTTTTACCAAAAAAAAATCACCTGACTGCGCTTTGCAACTGATACCCCAAAAGACCCACAACAAGAGCAGCGAGCAGCGCTAGACATTCTATTCATGGACCATAAAGAGAATCCAATTACCAATTTTACTTCGGTATTTAAAGCTGTTTTTAGGAGGCAAATTTTTACAACTGACAGACAGTAGATGTAGATATTCCACAGACTGCTGATATTACGAGGCTTGAGGCATCGTTACAATCACATGATCAGCAGCTATGGGGCTGGCTCATAGTTAATGGCACAACACGAACACTGCGACTTCAAACACTGATTTTAATGTAACAGCAGAGCATTCTGGTAGCATAAAGTTTGGATTTTCAGAATAAACGGGCTAATACAAATCAAAGTTGCCCGAACAGTTAGCTAGCTGCTAGCATGACGTACCGATACAACTTGGGATTCGGGCAAAGCAGCCAGCGTATCCCTTTCCTGTTCCTCCATCTTCGCGTTAGCTGGTTACTTCAGAAAAAAAGTATCTGCGTGCGATCATATTTTCCCAGTCCAAACGGACTATTAACTACATTCCACAATACCTGCTAACCAGCCAGCACAGACCGAGCGGTGACTATTTATTTACTTCACGTTAGTTTAGCGGAGGAACCAATCAGACTGGAAAACAGCCGTCGCCTCTGACGTCAGCGCGTTTCCGTTTCCGGTCCCACGTCGTGCCATTGACCTGTCACGAGGCAGCGCAGTGTTACAGGTCAAACCCGAAAAAAGCCGATATTTCATAGCTTCGCAAGGCTAGTAGAGGTGTTCCCTAAACTTGGGATCTAGGTGGCATTGGCTGGCTGACCGCAGAGGGCGAGATGGGATACAGGAATTTCATGCATACAGTGCACGTTACATGTTGATCATTGGTTTTTGAAAATGAGTATAGCCGCATTTCAGTTCGAAACATGAATGAGATAATAATACTAAAGTGTTACATACTCAGTACAGTAAATGTAGCTATTTTTTATGTTCTTGTCTTGTGTCTCTGTGTGACCTTCTAGTAGTAACATGAGTAATTTCCTCCGGGTTCGGTAAAGTTTTTCTGTTTCTATACTATAATGTATCATTATTGCTAACATTGTCCATAATTTATTACCTGCAGCTGCTGCACAACGAAATGTCAACCATTTTGTCTCAAAAAGGTAGCACTATATCAATTAATATGTGACATTGGAATCTTGGACCTTAACTACAGGCAATATGAAAAAAGTGCTTATGCTTTAAAGCCACAAAAACTATTTTCCATTTGCTCATTTCCATGTTTACTGGTATAGAAATTTACACAAAATCATCTGACAAAAAAAAATCCTAGAATTTTATATGGTTTTGTAGCCCATGAATAGCAGAGCAGTGTGCAGTTAAGTTTTATTCAATCTCCAGTAAGAACAAGTCAAGGATAATATTCATACGAGATTTCTAGTAGACTCTTAACCTACCAAACATGGATGCATTTTGAGAGCAGTTACATGTAATGTGCAATCGTCATTAATAAAAAGATACAGAAATGTAGTTCAATAAGGATATAGCCCAAATCATTCAAGAATGTTTATAATTTATTATGTCCATCATTTTTACAGAAAATATGAGAGAAAGCCAAATTAAATAAAACACAAACAAGTGTAACATGCAAAAACCAGACAGAAGCTTTTCTCCCAGCTAAGTCACTTGTGAAACCTGGATGAGTAACGAAAGGAGAGACAACTTAGTTACACATCACCATGGAAACCAAGGGCTTCGGTTCCAAATTAAAATACATGTGAAAATAGAATAATCCGAGATCTTTTAAATAATAATGACCATTCTACTGAGTTTCTACTGAAAGCAAGGAAGTGCACAATGACCAGCTCATGACAGCTGGACTGCGAATGCTGGTACCCACTCCAAGCTGAGGCTCTATAGCTTATCCAGACCAAGCTCCTCAGGTGTTGAGATTCCAAGCTCGTCAAGAGTAGGCTGCAGCTCCTGAATCACGTAGGGGTAGATATCTTTATGAGGGCCTGATTTGTCCTAAGCAGAAAAAGGTAACAGGGCCTAGTTTACTCTCTGCAAAAATAACATCTAATATTTAGACAGATATGACATTGCAGGCACAAATTCTGAATTGAACATTTGGAGAGAACTAAAGCTATTTTCAAAATTTCTCAGCTATGTGAAATTCACCAAAGCAAAAATAATCTGGGTGCACAAAGAGTCAGATTCTCCAGTTACGAAGGGTTTACATTACCAGATTTGAGAAGGTGTGATATACTTCCACAAGACTCCTTACTTACTAAATATAATAAATGCAGAAATGTTAGGGAAGAGTAAGAGAAAGAAGAAGAGAAATTAAGGATCTGATGTTATGGATATAATACAGCTGTTAAATCCTGAGACCCTGATGTATTGGAAAGACCTAATAAGTGATGTCACCACAAAATAGTGATTCAGCCAATGATACAGGAGCATGTCATACTATGAGGCCGGATAGGTAAAAAGGAGGACAGTGCGCCACTCGATTACCAAGAGCAAACTCCTATTACCTTAACAACCTCAAGGATACGAATGGCACTCGCCATGTCGTCCAACCTCCGGCAGGCTCTGAGGGCGGAGTCCAGAATCTTTGGTTCGGGTACCAGGTCATAGCCAACCAAAGTGTTCAGTCCTGGAATGGGCAAAAGCACTGGGTAATGGTAAACCTAATAACACTAATTTTAATTATATGAATAGATGGAAACATTGTTATAATTGTTAGTTAATGAGCCAGAATTCCTTGAGGACAAAATTAAAGTGACAGTATTTTGTAAAACAGTTGTTTTATTTTTAACCTTTACGTGACAAATGCAGTTAATTTTTTGCTCCTCCTCTATTAAAAACTGAAAGACTTTGGTCACCATGCAACATGGGTCATAAAACAGGGGCACCTTCCTCACCTTTCCTCAGCTCCCAGTGGTCAATGTCCGGTTTGTTGAAGTAGGTGACCCAGCGAGCATCGAATTCCTCCTCCGTCTCCTGTCTGCCATGTGAGTAGCACCTAGAGGCCAAAGGAGCTGCAGATGGGTTCTTTATTACTGTTTTGTTAGTTTGAATTATACTAGCATATACAGTACTGTTCTCTCTGAGCTGAAAAGCAAGAAACATGAAACACTGAGTGCTCCGAATGCACAAAAGTGTATTTGTGCCCACGGAGGAAAACGACAGTTTTTTTTAATTTACGGGTGTTCAATTTTGGAATTTTGCAAGATGAGGGCAACTAAGACATTGTACAGATACAATGCACGACTTAAATAAATATTGCAAAACTTACAACAAAAGCAAAGCATTCATAATACAGCTGTTAGATCGTCGCAAAACAGTTATACAGTTAAGTAATCTGCCTTTCAGATAAAAAATAAATGAAATAGATCAGTTCTTTTAAATCCTTCAGTACGATACACGCACCAGACAGACATTGATTATATCCAATACATTTAAACATTTATCAGACAATAAGTTTAATCAAAGCTTTTTGTATTCTTCTCGGTTAAAAGTTACGTTTTAACATCACACTAACTCGATAACACAACTTTGAGGTCGACAGAGGTCAATGTCAAACGCCAGTATGGAGCGGCCGGCTGAACTGCGCCCTCCCAGTCGTGCAGCTGGACACGTACCTGCCGAAGAGTGACGTCACACACCCTAACCGCGGCGGACCAGCGCGTATCTGCATGCGTGCTGCTCAGCTAGCAAAACTCTAACCGGATCCATTAGCTGGCGAAGCCGTGCCAGTACACAAGCTAACATTTCAGGTGCCACAACAATCTCTGTTTGCAGGAAACGCAACGTTCCTACATTTAAAAGGCTAATTAAATGGACAGGTAAAGCGAAACTTAGACACATTAACAACTGTCGACACTTCGCGACCCCTACCACTTATTGCAAATGCAATACCAGCTCACGGCACCTGAGAAGCTCTTAATTAGTTTTCTGTAACTCAATGGTCGGCTGGCATCACCCAATTTGGTGACATTTAATCTCTTGTCATTCCCCGCACGCTATTGTATAATAACCACCAGCCACAGTTGACCTCCGCCGAGTTAGGAGCTGCGATCTTCCGCTTCCTGCACTAGGAAACCCAGCCAAACCGTCACACAGCTAACCACCCACCGACAGAAGAGGGTCGCGATACAAGCACACTCCGGAGTCCGGAGACGGAGAGTCGAAGTGCCGTCCGAAACATGCTGCCTTCCGCCAAGAGGACCCAAGCGATGGAGTTCTGACACAGGACCACTGCGCCTGCGCGGAGCGAGACCGCGCGAGACTCTGCGGGCAGTTTCGGTGCGAAGCGTGTGCTGCATGCACGGGGCTGCGTGCTGGAGTGAGACGTGTAGGCGAGTTTTCGTTTCTCCCACATCAAATCTATGCAAATCATCTTATTGATTATTTTCTTAAAGTACTTTCGGCTAAATGCTCCAGCTGTCAACAGTAAAAAAGAGGGCACCAGAAGAAGAAAAAGTACAAGTCGTCATCGACTTTGTTCTACAAAAGTTCACAAAAAATTACACAATATTTTTGGCTATGATTCATGTATGATTTATGGGCACTATTAAAACTATAGTTGCCTCACATGCGTTTGGGGAAACTTATTACCGACGTCGCTTACCTGAAGAAAGTGAGATCAGGGGCTTGAATCCATTTCGGGCGGGGCTGATACCACCCGGTTCCCCATTGGCCCCGATTTTGGTTTTTACCACAGTGTAAACAGATGGCCATGAAGTGAAGTAATATCAATACCAACGCAGAGTATATTTTCAACATATCCTACTGATATTTATCTTCCTGGTATGGTTTTCTGATTTCCTGGCACGTCACACAGAAGCGTGCTCAGATTGTGTGTGTGTGTGTGTGTTTTACAATTCTGGTTTCTTCACTTTTTAAAACTTGTACTGGTATCCAGTCCAGGGCATTTCCTGCACCATACCTTGTACTTCCGGGGCTAGGCTCCAGGCTCAGTCACCCCATATATCGGCTAATCAGTAATGGCGAATTGATGAATGGGTAAAGTTTACTTCATGTCCAAATACTTGGTGGCAATAAAATACAGTCGATTTATACAGTGTATGTGCTGCTAGTTGCTGCTGTTGGTAGCATCTTATATCCTTTGTGCGTTACTCATGCAGTTAAAAAGCCTGAGTTTCAAATGAAAGAAGACGAATAGAAAATAAATCTATATTTGGGTCTATAAAAGCAATTCAAGGAATCATCACATATTTGACCATTTTTCGTTGTTTTGCTTCAGTGCACATTGTATTATTTTGAAATTAGGAATGAATAACTTTAGTTTTCATAATTTACCTTGAGATCCATACAGCGGTGATACTCCTTTTAGCCAGCAGGTGTCAGCATTGTCGGAGAAGTCAAGCGCAGTTTTGTAATGAGAAATTTCCTTTTTCTGGGTGGCAGTGTCCGCGTGGGTGTCCTGTGGAAGTTTTAGTGCCTGTGTTTGTGTGTCCTGCAAAGGACTGGAATCCTATCCAGGGTGTCTTACACTCTGCTTCCTGAGCTAGGCTGCAGACTGACAACAATCCAATATTTGGGAGATGGATTGCACTTTATGAAGCAGTATTCACAAGCTAGTAAATAGTAACTTTAAGAATAATAATAGTGTGGTGGCATAATCAAATATCTTTAATTTTATAATGTATAGTGGCCACTTTATTAGGTACACCTGCTCACTAATGCAAATGGCGTGCTGCTCCAAACAGCAGACCGTGCTGTTCCCTCTGAATACATACAGCATGCACTCTGTTTAAAGAGGTGCACTTATTGTTTAATGAAGCGTTGGAGTGGCTGACAGAATTCCTAATGTAAGCGACCTTGATCATGGTGTGATTGTTGGTGCCATATGTGGCGGTTCAGTCAGCTCGGAGACAGCCGTCCTCCTGGGATTTTCACCTATTGTATGGTCTGTAGTTTACAGAGGATGGTGTGATGGACAGAAAAGGCATCCAATCAGCGGCAGTTCTGCAGGGTGAAGACACTTGGCCAATGGGAGAGGTCGACCTGACCTGGTAAAGGTAACACGGCACTCTTCTACCTTTGATGTAGGCAGAAGTGGGTCCTTCGTGATACAAACCAGGCATTCTTAATAAAGGAGCCACTGTAAGTGTACATTACATGCTATACCTATGCGCCCCCCCCCCACCTCCCCCAGCTGCCCGTGAGTCTGTACTGTAAGGGAGGCTGAATATATAGCCTCTTCAGAGGACACTTCCTGTGTGGGGTGAGTCCCTCCCTGCTGCACTGTAAAAGTCCTCTCTACTCTCACTTCCTCTGCCGCACCAGTCCCCCAGTCTCCGATTCCTAAAAACGAGATGTCACTACATACAGCTGGTGCCCTTTGTGACCCAAACTGGACATGACCCATCTGACATGCTTCTGCAGACCCAAAATAAGTTATCTGGTGGTACCGATTCACATCGTTTAGATTGTCGCACTGACTGAAAATCACGTTGATCTAATAAGATACAGATAATCAGACTGGAACATGGTATTTGTGACGGAAAGGCTGTTTCAGGCATGCTTGGGACTTGATCAGAGGAAATCACACATGATTATTTCGTAGCTTGTCTGTACGCTCCGTGCCATGAAATGTTATATTCAATTAATAACAGGAGCTGGCTGGCTGAGCTTCATATTTAGGCTGGACCAGCAACATCTGAACATCCGAACATTAGCTAAAATTCTCAATACCAATGATAAATGTGATCTCCAGCATTTATTAAAATCTTTTACGTTCATAAACGACAAATTTACCATAGATTATCGCATACAGCTTGCATACAACAGCATGTTTAGTCTAAATGAAATACAAAAGATTAATATTTTCATACAAAGAATTTTCTGTTCTTTTATTAATGTGATATAGATATTTTTATATAACACGCGCGCGCGCACATACACACAGACCATTTGTTACATATTCTGCTACAGCAAAGTATCTTGTACTTCCCTTGAACACAGAAAAAAATGGGGTGGTGAAAAAATACAAAAAAAGAAAAACAAGAACTTCCATCAGCCTTTCAGATGATGTGCAAAACATTAAATCAAAAACATAGAATTGACAGTGGAGCCCATAATGTTTTTGTGAAACAGCTATAAATGTGAATTTAAAAATATATATATATTTCAGTGAGGGGTGTCATCATGTAGCTTACATAAGGGCTGTAAAAGGATTCATACCAACTGACACACCAACAAATATAGTTGCTATATTTCATATTATATATATATATATATATATATATATATATATATGGAGGCAAGTATCTTCACATGGGTAGTATTTCATAATTTCATACATGAGCAGAGAAATCTTCAGAAGTAAGCAAAACTATCCCATCTTAACAGTTTAAAAATAAAATTTATTAGACAGCATCTTTCTCTAATATGTATAAATAAAAACAAATATCAGAAACAACGCAAAATGTGCCGTATGAAATGAGTTGAACACAGAATAGAGAGACAAAAAGCTGGCAAACGTAGGACTTCTCAACTCTTTTTAGTCGGTGCGTGAAAGCAACTTAAGTGTTTAGCGTACAGCTCGTCCAGCCGCTGAACTACATCGCCGCGAGAACGAAATAAACCTTTTTGGAAACACGCACGTAAAAATGGACATCTTGGGAATATGGCAGTTTTACAATCTGTTCTGAGAATGTTGCAAAACGGCTTAAGCGGTAGAAACTCATGACGGAGCAGATATCGCACGCTGGCCGAAAAGCAGTTCGACCGGGACTGTTCCACAGGCAAACCAGGCTGGACCCTTTCTCCCCCCGGAACCTTATAGCTAGCTGCAGAGCAAGTGAATCGGCCATTTCTGTTTGGGTGGGAGCATATGGGGGAGAAATATAATGATGTCAAAGGCTAAAGTCTGAGAGTCCGCGCTTTGTCGCGCCTGAACGTTTAGTCGTCAAATGTACCATCCTGCAATTGACTATATTACTTCCATACCTGGATTAAGGAACTCAAATATAAAATTAGCTATTTATGAGTTGATATACTTGGAAACACTGCTACAAATGGTACAATGACCTATCTACTGCTTACTGTTTCCTGTTTCTTGCTACTGTCAATAGTAGCCAGCTGTACAAAGGCCTGAATGGACCAAACAAAGAACGAATGTGGGTCAGTGGTACTGGGGTTTCGACGACACCAAAGGTCAGTATCCCCTTGCCATACTCCCAATCTCTATATTTGGTCATTCTCTGAACACACACATGGCGTTTTAGATGCTATCCGTTTGATAGACACGTGCACGAAGGACAGGCAACTCTAACTTGTGAATTAAGTCATCGAGTTTCTCGTTTTAGCCAAGATAGAATTTGCTCTTGGTTTTAAAATTCCCCAGACACGTAACAGACAAATTCCAGCTGGAAAGTACTAGAAGCAACATGTATCTTCGAATTGAACCCGGATTACACACCAAATGCGACACCGCCAGGGACGGTCACTTGATCACATTGAAGGGTGTCTGTTTAACTCTTTCCTAGCTGATCACTTTTTTGACCTGTAAAATACCACTGCTTTAAACAAGGGGCAAAAGAACATTCAGGACAACTACGACGGTTTGAAAACGGGGGGGCGCTGGGGAGTGTTTGCTTTAATGTGCCGGTATTATGTCAGTGCTAACTACACATTACGGGTCATGGTAATAAGGACCTCCATCACATATTGGAATGAAGGAACTGGGTATTTGTTTGAACAAACCGGATGATCTCAGTTCCAATCCCAAGCTCTTAGCAGAGTGCAATGATCCCAGTGTCTGAGCCCTGATGTGACCTCACGCTCACTCTAAAACTCCAGAAACTCCTTGGCGCATTTCTCCGTAATAGACACGCGGATGTCCTCCTCTTCATAGTCGTCGAAGTTGCTCGTATCGCCTGCACCTCTGCACTTTGGTATGAAAGGAGCCTCCACCTATGACCAAAAACAAATCACAGGAGGCAGGGGATCAAAGAGGAGATATAGGCTACAGAGGGTTTATGCCAGATCTAAGCTATTCGGCTTCCCTTTGCAAACAACGACTTCATTTTTCATTATCTGCTTGTGATGTAGTACCCAGATATCTGGCACCCTAGTAATCCTGATCTAAACCCTGACAACTCATGTGGTCTGTTTTTCAACAAAGGGTGAATCCTTACCTTTCTCTCATAAATGGCGATCCAGTCTGTTGTGGCGAACCACTTGTGGTTTTTAATGTCATTCACTCCGTTTTTCAGATTTCCGTACCGCTTGGTCAGGTCAACCTGGAGCAGATTCCTCAAAAGGTCTTTCAAGTCTGAGCTGAAGTGAGACGGGAATCGTACCTGCGGAGGAATGGTTGGAACGGCACAGACTAATGATTGATTTTTAACCCATGCAAAGGAATGATGCTGATTAGGAGATAAGCTAATGGTGATACGCTTCTGTTAAAGAGCCTCATTCAGAAAGCTGTTACACACAAATTCAGGTGCAGAAGCTGACTTGAACTGCGATGTCTGTCATCTGGAGTAACGCTAAACTAGGTTCCGTCCATCTGTTAATGAACGAGTGCAATCGGCTCGGGGCACCAGCTTCTCTCTGAACAGAGAAAGGAACCAGATGATCTCTGGTGCTGGTAGCACTGTCTGAAGATCTCCATACCTTGCCAGACACTATTTTCTCGTAGATCTGGATAGGCTGGTCTGCAAAGAAGGGCGGGTAGCCAGCTGCCATTTCGTAGATCAGAACGCCCAAGGCCCACCAGTCCACAGCCTTGTTGTAGCCCTAGACGAAGACATTTTACAAGCCATGACCCACAAGAGCTGAGGACACCCCCGTGCTGGGGATCCGGTTGGACGCGTTTAGTAATTTTATGTCCACACACGAGCGGCACGGATGCAGTGAGAGTCACACACGAGCGGCACGGATGCAGTGAGAGTCACACACGAGAGGCACGGATGCAGTGAGAGTCACACACGAGCGGCACGGATGCAGTGAGAGTCACACACGAGCGGCACGGATGCAGTGAGAGTCACACACGAGCGGCACGGATGCAGTG
>JAODUD010000043.1:15196091-15208417 GCA_026784285.1 Stomatorhinus walkeri
AGAGACACACACCTTGCTGAGAATGATTTCTGGTGCTAAGTATTCTGGGGTCCCGCACAACGTCCAAGTTCTGCCTTTTACTCTTTTGGCAAAGCCAAAGTCTGTAACCTGAAATAAGAAGCTGAGATTAATCATATGACACGGTAGCAAATGCACTCTATGTGAAGGACTTGTAGAACCAGGACCGAATCTTAAACAACAAGCCTCAACACATCACGACAGTAGTTTAAAAGGGACTGAGCCTGTTGGGAAGGCGTCACCGACCTGGATGTAGCCGTGCTGGTCAATTAAAAGGTTTTCGGGTTTCAGATCTCTGTAGATAAGGTCGAGTGAATGGAGGTACTCAAAAGTCAGGACTATCTGAGCAGCATAGAAGCGTGCGTGAGGTTCGCTGTGGGAGGGAGCGGACACACGGTTAGACACAGGCGAGGGGCACCTGAGCCCGCAGCCCAGAGCATGTGGGCCACTCGCGGAACCCACCTGAACCTGCCGATCCGTCTGAGATGTGAAAACATTTCTCCCCCCGGAACGTACTCCATCACCATGTATAAATTGGAGTTGTCCTGGAACGAAGGGGGACAGGACGATAAGAGGAAGCACTCCCTTGGACCTTTTCGAGCAGTTAAACGGCCTGTCGGACCGATGAGCGGAGAATCCAACACGACACCGGCCTCACCTTGAAGGCGTATTCCAGCTTCACGAGGAAGGGAAAGGACACCGCCTGCAATATCCGCTTCTCGTTTAGCGTGTGCTCGATCTGCTTCAGCTTCACCACCTGAACCAGGAGAGATGGGCCAGCAGTCAGTGTGGGTCGACGGCTCACCAGAGGACGCAAGATCCCGGAGGATCCGCAAGATCCCGTAGGTGTCCCATACAGCGCCAAGGCAATATAGTAATTTAATATTACTGTATAAATATATAAATAGCTTTTTTTTAAAAAAAGAAAAATCACAATAGCTAAGCAATTCACTTGCATTACAAAAAATTCTGGACCAAGACATACTTATACAAGATTGATCTCTATCAAAAGTCAACAGAATCAACAAACTTTGATATATTAAGGGCTGCCTATGGAGACAAGATCATGGGTTACACAAAAAGCAGCATGGATCCACAAACATCTTTGAAACTAAATGACTAAATCCTCCATTGCACAAAACATCTGCCCCAAAATGTAAATTATTCTGGAAATGAGAAAATCCACTGCTTATCACATGTTTATTTCAATATGCATTTCCTTGAACATCCTGTAGGGGGCGATGGAGGAAACAGGCACTATGCAATTTGTGACATTCACCTACCTTCTGCTTGTCCAGAATCTTCATGGCGTAGTAGTGCTCTGTGCCTCTATGTTTTACCAACATAACTCTCCCAAATGAGCCGGTGCCCAGTGTCTTTAGCCTTTCAAAGTCATCTAGGCCCGTTGTGCTCTGAGGGGGGAAACGTCAGCCATTTATAACCGGAGCTGCTGGATCGAGCTCCACCCAGATCCAGAACCTGAACTCAAACCCACACCTACTAGTGAATGTAAACTTAAACACCCATTAAAGAACATTAATGCAAGTCAAAGCTTTAAAAATCAAACTGTCATAGTGCTGTCATTGTTGAAAGAACATCGTGTTTGACATTCGCAGTTGGCCTGACTGGTAAGAGTGCCCCCTTAGCATAAAGACGTCGGGTGACGGGGATCAAACGGCCTCGGGCTTCTGTACCTGTGGGGGGCATTCCCATTTCCGTAAGAAGTCTTCTTTAGCTTTGGCTAAGAACTCTTTCACTGTGGGGGGGGGGGACCATAAACATAGTGTTAGACACAAACGGTTAGCTTCAACAGGCTGACTTCTCTCAGTTAGGGAAGAATGGTCACTTCTACAGTCAAAATTAAAATTAAGCAACTATAGAAAAAATAGTACTTAGTCATTAATATGGAAATTAATATGTATTCAATATTTTTTCGACAATATAGAATCTTTATGAAAATCATACATTAAAAACTCAAAGGCAGGCAATCTGAGAAGTAATGCAAGATTCTCAGGTAAAGCATTCACTTTTTAAAAAGCAGAACAGAGATATTTAAGAGTAAGATTCAGGAACTGTCACGCATCACTTCTAGATGTTAGTCTCTTTTCAAAATCGTTTCTTTATGGAGTGAAAGCACGCCGTTACGACTAAAGGAACAGGCAAACTAGAAGATGGAGACCACAGCTGAGACAAGAGGGGATGCCATGATCACAGAAACTCCGGCGCAAAGCCAGTCAAGGGCTGGCGTGGGGCCTGCATTGTTTCTAAATGCTTAAGTATCAAAATCAAAAGGAAGAATGATCCACGGTGCACACTCGATAAAATGTCCGATTAACAGTGATGTAGGGAGGGTGGCTGTTTCTGTGATTGTGGACATCTTGTTGAAGAAAAAGCATACCAAAGGTCTCTACAGATCACCAAGGATTTGCAGGAACCCCCACAAGGATGGGAGGATGAGGAGAGAGAGAGAGAGAGAGAAAGGGGGGGAGAGAGAAAGAGAAAGTTCATGTATTTACAACAAGCACATCAAAAATACAAAGTGGATTAGAGGCAATGACAGTTAGTGTCTATCAGACCAACAGGAAAAAAGATGGAGACGACTCAGAACAGACTGACCGTCATCCGAGTCCCCAAATACCACCAATGACGATAAAACAACTTCTACACGACAAAAGCATTACGGTACAAAGACACTGTAGGCCGGTGTTTCCCGACACGGTCCTCGAGGGACCCCCAGACCGTCCATGTTTCTGCTTCCCCCCCAGCTCCAGCACATGGACCATGTGGCGGTCCCCAAGAATCGGTTTGGGAAACACTGGCCTACATTTGGTGACCGTTCACTTTAAACAAACCCATCATGTTAGCATCCCAGAGAGGAAAATGGACGAAATGGTTTGAAAAAGTATCTATATGGGCAGTCAGTGAAGCTGGTCATTTCATACGCCAACGAATTCTCACATAATAAAATAAAAGACTTACAATTGCACTGATGCACAATCGCCTAGGTGGCTGACTGATGAGATTTTAGGCTGTATGACTTAATGACTATTATTTAAAAAAACAGCAAGGCTACTATGGGAAGTTTTTTTAAATAGTCAGTTGCTGAAGGACCTGAACAGTTTTCTGCGTTTACCAAGCATTTAACAGACTGAATTAAATAATTAATAGCTGGAATATTGCATTATTCTGCATCTCACTCAGGCCCAACAGATATGAAACCTGACACGAACAGGACATAAAAAAAAACCCTACCCCAAAACATGGTCCTAGTAATAGGTTTTCCAAGCAAACTGTCAGGTCTGGATGACGGCTGATGACAGTATGGGCCAAAACAGGCAATTAGTTACCCCTGGACCGTCAAACAACAGGGTGAAACCAGGACGCAAACAGCATGTTAGCGATACGGCATGACTTCTCTGATGTCTCATCTGCGGAGCTACGTGGAGGGCACCACCTATGCAGCGCACCACCTATGCAGCGCACCACCTATGCAGCGCACCACCAACGCAGCGCACCACCAACGCAGCGCACCACCAACGCAGCGCACCACCAACGCAGCGTAGCCAGGCCTCAAACCGCTGTGCAGGAACAGAAACCGTCGGGCCGGAGGTTCGACAGCAGAGTGGCGGGCATCCGGCGGTGATGTGAAGATGACAGCCTCTGCTGCTAGCTGGAATTTCCCCTTCAGAGCAGCACCAAAAAAAAAAAAAATGGCCTGCTTGGCGCACTGCTCAGGTCACCCCCGGTAATGCCGTACCCGCCACACATAAAGCGGAGCTCATTTCAGAAACTGTTCACCTTACGTTGAACAGTTGTATTGTGGCATTCACACACAATACAAACATGCAGGACTCCCTCTACAGACTCCAAGGTACGCATCAGACATGATTCCTCTACAGACGGGTATAATTCCTGAAGCTGCTCTGTATACATAGACATCATACACACACACAATATATATACATATACACACACACACACATAAATTCCATCCATCCATCCACTTTCCAAAGCTTTCATAGATTAATTGATATCCAATGGGTGGGGGACAGCTTGAAGAGTAGGACTGTATTAGCACGAATCCGGTGGTACGATACCGATACTGGTACGATATACGATACAGGGACTACAATACACTGTAATATATTGCGACACAAGAAACAAGCCAATTTTGCCATTTTTAACATTTGTTTTTAGGGATATTGTCATAGTGATAAGGACTCGACGCCACATGCATGAAATCCCAGGAAAAAAGCTGTTTTTTAATGGAACTAGAACAGCGGGATATGCTTATACATTTAGCACAATCTCGTAACATCCAGCATCACAGGCTCACAGCACTACTTTTTGTGCAATTTGAGCAAATAGATTAAGATTCGACTAAATCAATTCAAATTAAAATTAAAAGTGCTGGCAGGATTCTTTAAGGAAACCGATTAAATAAATAAAGCTTGAGCAGACAGCATTACACACTTTTACAGACGGTACATATTTTAGATCTTGCTTTAAAGGTTCACAGTATGCCAGCCTTTGCAAGCGGCATGGCTCTCCCTAGTGCGTTCTGCATTGTGTGAGCTAAAATGAGCCTCTATGAAGCTGTGTGTGGCGTGGGAGCCAGTCAAGCTCTTTTGTACGCAGCCATTGGTGGTAACACTAACACTGCAGCCTCGCAGTCTGCTAGGTCTGCTAACGCTAATTATAGCAGGGCACTACTTCCTGCCTCGGTCTGGGTTGTTACACTGGGGTGCAAGAATCAAGAATCAAATTGCAGAAGATATATGCCGTCTGTCTGTCTGTCTAGCAGTCAAGGGATTAAACATGACAAAATTAACCACTGTCTGCATTCAATCTTCGCATGGAAACTATTCATTAAAAACCACTACGGTGTTTTTGAGGACGTATACAGTATTATGAAACATAATACCATGATATTCAAATGTATCGATATTTTCTTACACCCATTTTGAACAGGACAGCTGATCCACCACTGTGGACAAGTACACATACTCTCCATTGAGGTAATTAATAAGTTCAGTGTTTCACAAACAGCAAAGCTAAATGCTTTTCTAGCTGCCATAAAATCTAACCTGCAAAGACAGCAGATAACAGAACAAACATTTCACATCAGATGACCACCACTGCCGATTTAAGACTCCTCTCTAAATCATAGGATTTTTTTCCCCGAATAGGCAGGATTTTTAAACTGCATCATGCAGCACTCTGATGCACAGAAGGGCCCCTTTCGAAAACGGCAGTCTTTAAAATGCAGACCATCACACACACTCAGATATCTGTAAGCATTATTTCACTTACCATTCATTATGATCCAGCAGAGTGACACGCATCAAGACCAAATTAAATTTTAAGTGCAAATAAAGGCATCTGCACTTGTATTTTAAACTGAAATCTTCGATTTTCAGCATGCCAGTAAAGCCAGGGAGAGACAGGGGATGCAGCCACATCATGATGCGAAAGTCCTCGCAATTAGATCAAGCATAGCCCGTCGCCATGGGAACAGCATCAGCATTTAACTCCAGGCTGTGAGCAGGCCTGCACGAAAAGCACACGCTCTCCCGGGCAGACGTTTCTAAGCACTGCCGAGAAAATATGTTAATTCAATGGGTTCTAAACTGAGCAAGGCTAGATTATTTGGATTAAAAATAGACGTGGAGCAAAAATGTGGACTGGTAGGCAGCAGGGAGGGCACAAAACATGGACTAACGTTCCCGAGGATTGGGAGAGAAGCACTACAGTAGAGGGAGGCCACTTCTTACCCAGGCAAGCTGGCAGATCTCTCATTTTTTTAAGACAGAGAATACCCAGAGTGGGATTCTGCCAGTTTTTTATTTTTGATATTACAAAAGCCACAAAAACTCTCAAAATACACTCAGTTGAGTATGATCTGGCCAGTAGCAGGTAGGACCACTTTTGCCCCCAGACCTGAGCAGTGCACTCCGGGAAGCTCCTCTACAGACGCTTGCCGCATTGATCTGCTATTTTCGTACTTGTGCTCATCTTGTTAGCGTTTCTGAGTCTGGCCATTCTGCTCTCCCCTCTCTCGTTAACAAGGCGTGAGACTACGCTCACGTCTGACCTCGACAAATCACGGCTGCCTGATGGGTCTTCAGACACTTCCTAAATACTTAGCGTGGCCTCACAACTTCTTCGGTGGCCTAACTTCAGGCTGCTCACAGTGACCCCCCCCCCCTGCTCATTCCGTGGGCTTCAAACCTCACGTCACATGCAAACAAGCAGCCCAAAAAATGCTCGACGAGCACCAATCACAAGCAACCAGTAAAGTCACTTAATTCAAACCCAGGGTCGGATTTTTTCTTCTCACCTGTATGTGTGTGTCTGTATGACTCAAGCAAAGCAAGACTGGATGGATGAAAAGACGGTTTTCCCACAGGGATCAATAAAGTATCACTCTACTTATTTCTTATTTATTTTTAAGTATTTTTTGCGAAGGGACCCATTCTAAGAGTTACACCTTTCAGTTGGATTCAAACTTATGGGTCTATGGATAATCCCTGCCAGAGAATGACCCTAAATACTGTAGAGAAGCGCCCGTTTTCGAAATGCTCCGTACCCTGGCTTCCTGACCCCCATCGAGCCCCCGCCCTCCTCTCACACATACTTACTCAGCCGGTCATGGAGCAGGGCGAACTCCAACACACGGGGGCCCTCTCCTTTGTGCTCCTGGGAACTCCTGCGGCACTTCTGTAAGATACGGCTGGGCAGGCTGTAGCGCCCGTGATGTTCCTTGCCCTGGGCCATGTCGCGATCGATCGTGTCTGGTAGCTTGCGAAGGGAGGGAGCGTTTCACTGTAAAGTGCAACTATACAGGGTGTGTGTCACTTCCTGTTTGCCGCCTCGCACGCGAACCCCCCCCCCCACCCCCCGAAAGCCCTGCTTCGCTGGGCGGGGCCTGTGCATCTAGAGAGGACACTAACTGCTTCATTTCAGGAAATGACATCTCTACACAACAACAAAAACACTGACCACATAAGCAAAGTAAAAGAAGCGGCCAATACAGTATGGCGCAAAGGGAAATAAACATTCCCCTGCACTGAAAGGCTCCATCGGGCTGTGGGTGGGGCTACTGCACGCTATGGGATTCACACAGTGAGACAGTTTCACTTTCACTGAAGGACGCTTCACGTTCCTCCACATAAGCAGAAGTTACTACAGCCATGTTCACTCTGAAACATGCAGGGTAAGACAAGTCACGGTAACTTTTCTGTCATTTCGGTGGTCGGACATGATGATGGTTAAACTATAAATCGGCGTGAAAAGATGCATCAACGCATCACGATGAATCGATTATTAAAGTGGAAATTCAACTGCACTGATCCATTTATGGCAGAATTAATATTTGGGGGTAAAATCCTCTTTAAAAGGTGAAGACTCCTACTTCCGGTTTGTACCTCTCGCTTTGACATGCTGCAGTATCAGTGCCAGCATGCAATTGTCCGGAACGTAGGGCAGCAGGGGAACGGTCATTAATATTCACAAAGGAAGTGCTAAGATGATTATCTTTGTGCTACCACACTTTGGGGAAACTCGCCCTATTTTGCATCTATCTAAAAATAACCTTATATTACAATGCTTTTTAGAAATGCCTCTCTGTTGTGGTATGAACAAGTCATCCTTTTTCCTGGAAAATGTAGCGATGGTCAAGTCTAAGTAAAACGCGACGTTAGCTTTTGTGATATACAATACGCTGGTTAACATATCATTATAGACCAATATTCATTAAAATTCAAGATATTGACATTAGTCCAATGCGTCGATCTTGGCTGATTTTTCAACTTTATCAATATTCAAAGTTAGCAGCACCAGAGCTAAAGACATAACTACTAAAAAATGAAGGTGATTGCATTGTACGATCAGCCATTTTCCAGAGTGGAGGAGGGATTTCACCAGCTCATTCACCACATAGCAGAGGTCTCATAGTACCCGCCCGCAAAATGTTTATAGTTTATTATGAAATCTGGCCCGTAGATCAATATTGTTTTCAACAGAACAAAAAATGTTATGTGAAAAACATGAACCAGGAACCCACAATCTAACAGGGCTTCCTTTAATGTGTTTGTTTATATCTGCACAATTTAGTTGTTGGCCTTTTCAAAATCCTACATTGGCTGGTTCTCCGTTTAATAACATTGCTATGAGATTTCACTCTCATTCTACTCCTTCAATAGTGTGCAAGTTCCCATGGCAATATCTGAATTGTTTTCAGTGAAATTAAAAAGATTTGAATTTCGGTCGGCTAAATAATCAAACCTATTAATCGAATCTGACTGTGATACAACTTCAAGATTTACGATGCATGCAATCATTCCCTTAATAACCATAACTGAATTGCCTTGGGGCCAACTATTAACACCCCTAATCTATAAGGATAAGCCTTTTAATGGTCTACATACAATGACCCGACATTCTTCATTTGCACGCTACAAGAAATGAGATAAAAGCCTTTAAGCAAGAAGCCCTGAATGATTTGTAACAGTCACCAGAGTGACACAAACTATAATTTCAACATGAAGAGATGAAACAGTCATTTTCTGTTTTTCATGACACTACAAAATCTTCTCACTTTAGATAAGATAGATTTACCTGTGCTCACATGCTAAGCTCGCATTCTCGCATTTTCCCAGGGCAAGATACAACCTGCTTAAAACCTTTTGACCAATAATTTATTACCGTGGTGAGTTTGAACAGCTTGCAGTCTTTTTATTGCAAGACATTTGTACTTTAGTGCAATGCTGCCCTCTTCTGGTAATATTTTGCATTCTTCGTGAGCCTGAAAGGGGCGAGTTGCCTACGACATAAAATTGCTGATATACTACAGACAGGCAGACGATCAGGAGCTTGAAGGTCTCTGTAGACAGTTCCCCCCCCCCCAAGGTTCTTTCGTTTGAACGTTTTGAAGCCCATGGGAGGCAGTGATAGGCACAGGCTGGAGTGTACCAAGCCACCTGGAAAGGGGTGCGGTGACGTGCTCTAACGTGGCCTTGTGCACCTGAGGCATCTCGGGCTGGGATAGGCTGATGCCCGCTCACCTTTTTGGACATTCCGTTTCACAGTCATGCATATCTGAAAGATGGAAAGCTTTCACCAAACCGGAAGTGATGCACAACGCACTTCGGCACCTAGCAGTCACATCTTAGCCACAGGGACGAATCAAGGGCTCCAAGATTCTCCGTTTCATTTCCCTAGCTCTTTTCATGCTCTGTACAAAAACGATACCCTCCCCCCAGACCGGTTAAACACCAACGACTGCAAAAAAGTGACCCTGACAGAGCTGAAGAGCACACAATGGGCCAGCAAGGCTGAATATGGGAGATGGTGACAGGGCTTTTGTGAAACGCGTGACAGACTCCCGAGAGAGGAGGAGCACAAGAAAAACGTCACATGTGACTGTCAGGTCTGAAGTCCCTCCCTACGACACAGACAGAATCGCGACTCTGCTTCAGCAGAATTAATCTCAAAACTGAGACGTGAAACCTTAAAATCTATACGTATGAATGCATTTCCACAGAAATATTTTACTGCTTGAGTAAACCGGTTTCTCTGAAAGCTGCAATCCTGCCGGAAACACCACTGCTGATTTTAAGCCTTTTGTTTGCCTATAAATAGCTGTGCATAAATCGACCAGAAGTACAAACACTCCTCCTAAGTTATAACTGTCCCATAAATAAAAAACACAACACTACAGTACAAGTGTGTGTGTGTGTGTGTGTGTATAAAACACTACTCTATGAATCGCAACCAACTTATCAATGCAAGTCAAAGGACATGCAAATGAATACAAGGTGATTGCGTCAAGCCTTTGAAATCTCATAATTACATTCATCCGCTGACAAAGGTTCCAGTTGGGGTTTAATGAGAGGTCCGACCGGAGCTTCACGCCACTGAAGATAAGCGGAGGCAGGGTCCGATGGGGAAATAAATCACTTGGGAGGGGGCTGATGTCCCCATTGCTTTTGTGACTGTGGGCAGAGGACTGGACGTTTCACCATATTAGGCTGTGGTGAAGCATTAAGTAAACACAAAGGCGAAGTTATTTGCTGTGGCAGATAAGTACTGCAATGGAAATGCTTAGTCGCATTTCACTTCCCGGCCTGCTGCCCGCCTCTCGTGGACGACAACGCCGATGTGTTCCCACTTGTCTTCGCGGGAAAACGGTCTTAGTCGCAAGGTGCTTCACAGGCGCTAAAAGGGGCCCAGGCATCAGTTTCCTAGCTACAGCACGGGGCTTAACATGAACGCCGTCTTCAACATACCAGACGCGGAAAGGACAGTGCAGCATGCAAAAATAATTGGAAAAGACTACATTGGGTAATCAGTCATTTTCCGTACTTGCGTACAAAGGGTTTGGGCGCCTCATTCATCACTTACACCTTGTGTCCCAGGTTGGCTCTACTTCACCAACGTCTCACTGTCTGTATAATATAACGTGGCTACAGGTCTGTGAAGCTCAGAGGTGAGCTGGTTACCAGTAATATTACTCTAAAATAGTAGCAGTGCACCGATATGGAAATTTTAACCAGTTCAGATGACGTACGTATTTTTATTTTATACTGGTGATTAGCACAAAGATGTTACTGGTCAGATTTAAGAATTAATTACGTCTCGTTGGCCCTGCAGGGTATACTTTGAGGCCCTTAAGTGGTCACCATGTGCTCCGTATTTTATATGATTGTCTCGTAATAAAATGCTGTGCCTTGTGTTGAAGTACAGGAAGGAATTCGCTTTTCTTTCGTACTACGCGACCGATGCCCCCCGCCAGCAAATTCTATCGTCAGGGACCCGGTGGCGTCTTGTTTCATCAGACTGAAAGTGGCAACCCAACTTCTAAGTGGTGAATGAGGAAAACAGCGGATCGACCAATGCATCCACCATTATATTAGTTAAGTCTAACTCTAATGCTCTTAACTTTGTTTAATGGTGAAGTTTCTCTACCAGCCAAGTAATCGGGATCGGACGAAATTTCCACATCGATGCGTCACTAATTTAAAAGTCAGTTAGGTGCCTCTTTACAATAAGGCTACCCATATAAAGGGTTTATGAATGGTTTATAATCTGGTTATTAATTAGGTTGTAAGACTGTTATTTATTAATAGACAGTTATAATCAAGTTATAACACTATTAATGAGTTACTACCATTTATAAGTGGCAAAAGGGAGCCTTATTGTAAAGTGGTACTGTTAATTTTATGAAATAGTATTAAATAAAATGGAAATTTTTAAATGACAAGCAAAACTCTGATAATATTCACAAATTCACAGAAACATCAACTCACTTTTGGGAATGACAGGAAGTTTTATTGAAAGTTCGGGGAAAACACAGAAGTCCAAGAGATACTCAGATTCACGGCACAGGATCCAAAACTGTCTGGGGCGACACAGAGCACATTAGGAGAGACTTTACTTACTGTGCAAACTCCAATTGCCATTGACTTTATGGACATACGATTCCTCTACAAACCAAAAACACTGCGCTGAGGTGATGCAGAGTTCAAATAGATTCTTAAAAAGTACATCTGAAAACTGAGGTCTATTTTAAATAACGCGGCAGAGCCCTGGAAAATGCAGGAGCCGTGGAAAGTGAATGTGGATGGAGGAGGTGTATCTATTGGGTGTGCTTTGCTGCAGGTGATGTGGACAGAGCGATAAACTTAGCGCTTCATCACCCTAAACTCAGTGCTGAAGCCACCTCTCTTCTCAGGACATGAGAACTGCAAGCTGCCTCTCGCATGACAAAACAGTGCTTACATACACACACACACACACACACACACACACACACATCTGTACGCTGTAAAAGTTCACCAACACGATATCATGCAAAACACAGTATTTCTTTAATCAGACACCAAACCTTTAAAAACTCAGACTTAAAATCTGCAATCAGGCGACGCAACTGTATCATGTTGAATTTAGAGACAAATATAGAGAATGAAGAGCTGCATGAAATGCATGATGACTATCAGTAGGGAGGCACCGAAATGAAAATCCTTGGCCGAAACCAAAAAAGAGGAAACCAAGGCCGAAAGCTGAAAACCGAAACACCGAAAGAAACTGTGTACTAACCTTACTAAAATCAAGGCATTGCAATTGCATAAATGAATATTAAAGTTTCAAAGAATAAATCAGTTACAAGTCATGAAAATATTTATTTTCCTTTTCTGTGCTGCTTTACTCTAATATCCAGCATGGCGATCCGGATGTTTGGATTTCAGGTGATAAATTAAACCCGACGTGGAGAAAGTCTTTGCAGACGCACCCCCTCTTGAAATTTC
>JAODUD010000043.1:15253434-15265111 GCA_026784285.1 Stomatorhinus walkeri
GTGGGTGTGTCCTGTATGTAATCAGCACATGGAAACGTGGCGCTTTCTGATCTGCTTCCACAGCCATGATCTCCTGGAGGTTTCCATAGCAGAGAACATGCAAAACGTGAGACATAGGCCTGTGGAGGGGGGGTGGGTTTGAAATTCAAATGCCCGCCCCCATTCTATGTGGGGAAGGGCCGAGGGGGTGAGCGGTGTCACTCGCAGAGGAGAAATTGAGGTGCTCGGACATAGACGTGGCCAGCTGATCAAATAGTGCCAGGCTGGGTATGGGGATGCCAAACTTACATCTCACATGCGGGGGTGCGATCCCCCAATCCAACCCCCCGCTCCCCACTCGGACAGGTTACTAGCTCAAGGACACCCAGATGGGCTTTTACAGCTAAAGGTGCCTTCAGATTAAAAAGCAGACACACAAGCAGTGGTGCTTGCAATATGTTACTAATAACATCATCTGGATTAATCTAAGCCAGAGCTCTGGGATCCTGAGGTTTGTGGGTAACTGGAGATTTAAAAAAAAAAAAAAAACATCCTAACCAGAAAGGAAAATCGCGAAACTTGAAGATTTAGGAGAAGAGGAGAGCAGTGATCTATTTACATCTCGATGGCTTCACTAACGCTTTTATTTGAAGTGATTTATAAATCTATTTATGAGACAGGATGTTTGCGCGGGGCGATTCATGCGATACGCCATTTTCGAGGCGGTTGCACCAGTGTCCCGTCCCGAAACATAAACCAGCTGCGTTCAGGTTACCGCCCAACGTCTGCGCCCGTGGCAAGGCCTGCTGGGAAACGTCATGGATCCCCGTAAACAGATTGTGTATCTCTGGGAAACTGAAGCAGGTCTGGGCAGCTCTGTGACCACCTTTCAGCCACTCTTCCCGGGCAAGGGGCCGAGGATTGTGGGACGTACAGCACATTTCTCTTACACCGAAAACACGGACGGGCAGACTACTGGAAAAGGTAATCTGAAGGTCTAAGTGTCTTCATGGTGTTCCAAACGAACACGAAACGCCAGTCTACTTATGCTTCCTAATAATGTTTAATTATAATGATAATAACTGCCAAGATTTACTGGCCTAATGTCAGAAAACCAGATTAGATACAATTTAGCACCAGGGGAGAGTGGTGGGGGCAGTGGGCATTTATACCCCGAAGCTGAAAAACATAGTATCTCATTTTAAGATGCGTCTATTCCAACTTATTGCTATCTGAGATAAATATTATATTTTGTGAGTGTAATGGAACATCGCAGCCGCAATCACGGAAGCTGAAAGGAACAGCTATCGGTCGAGCAAACAGTGAACCCAAAAATAGTTTTTCCCGTGCAAAGGACTCAGTCAACAGCGCAAATGAGGTCTGGATAATTAAAGGGGAAGATAACGGGCAAAGGCAGAGATGATGTGTTCTTGATGTGATGATGCAGAAACCCTCACTGAGGCAAAACCCCCTCCTCGCCTCAGGACTGGGCCGGGTGTCTACGCTGGTGCCCGAGGCGTGTTTCTCTCGCTGTCTGGTACATTCCTCGCAACTGGCTTGTGTGAGTGGCCTTTCTCGCGGATTCAGTTTAACAAGAATGCCCTGGTGCCTGGTTCCCCTGTCGCAGGGCAGCGCTGGTTCCTTTGGAATATGACTCACTGCCCAAGCCACCAACTTCATTAATTCTCTGACATGGCATCCCGGCTCACGCTTCACCGTCTTGGCAAGCTCAGTTTGGGATGTTTTGCCGGGTATTTCTTTGGTGCATTACGGGAAGGAATGAGCCCCCCTGTGGGTCAAAACATCCGCCAATCCATTTTCCTAAACCGCTTACTCGGCATGGTGAACCGGGGGCTTTTTCCAGGAGGCACAGGGAACGAAGACGGAATTCTGGGTAACTTTAAGAGCACATCACGGATACGACACGCAGACAGTACACGGGTGCACACCCTGGAAGCTGGAGACCACAGTGTGACCTAATGGGCCACTACCAATTGAAAACAACCCCCCCCCAATAAAAAAAACAATCACGTTTCATCCCTCTGCACACAAAAAAGGATGAAGCACAACTATCCTGAAGTATTCAAACTTAATCCAAACTCACAAACACTGGGATCATGTTATAGATTCAAATCCTCGTCATCTGGCATCCTTTTTCCAAAAGGAATCCAAATGTGTGACTCGAGGTTGCCATTGTTTCGACCGGAACCCCCCCCGAGCTCGGTGAGCTGGAAGCCCAGCACGAGGCTACGCTTCTTGGCCCGTGTCTCAGATCCAACGGGCCAGCTTGCTTTTTCCGCGGAACTTTGCCTTTGATACTTGGCAAACGGGCGGCCTGCAGATCGGCTTGTCTGTGTGTGTGGCACATTTTTGGTTCTGATACTGTGGAACATGTTTTAAACTGAAGTAAATTCCTTGTTTCCTACTTACAATGAGATCCTAAGAGCGAATTTTATCTAGACCCTGGGGCTTAGCTCTGTGAAAGGTAATGCCATAGTTTACATTTAAAATTTAACATTTTAAGAAATGACAGCAATCACGAAGTGTCCAGGAATCACACAGGAAAGTGCTGAAAGTTTCAAACACTTTCTGTAAAAAAAGAGCTTCACTGGTTTCTGTAGTGTGGAGGGCAAAATTAGCTGTGAAATCAAAGTCCCATAAATGACTACAACTCAACTCTACACTACATTTCCCACAGTCCACTGGTTCGGCTAATTAGCTAATGAACGACAAAACAAGAGTGATTGAAGGAATATGAAGCAGTTCACCCTGTTGTCCTGTGGCCTCCCTGTAGGTTGCGCTGTTGTGGTCCTTCTCACAAAGTGAGTTCCTCTCTCGCTGGCCGCATCATTTGTAAAAAATAACAGGCGACTGCCTGTCTCTCCACTGGACGGTTTTGTCACAGTGCTCTTACTGTGTTCAAAATATCAGGCTAGACTATCTTTCGAGACAGTAAAACTAGTCCCCAGCATTCCAGCTCCCCCCAGCCACATCGATTCTGCCATTATCCGCGTCTGCCACACTTTTGGTCCAGACGGGCTGATTGACTGAAATTTAACCAGCTGGACTGACGGCGGGTTGTGGGTTCTGTTGTTACACTGTCTGTTATTGGTTTATTTCTGTTTGGTATTTTCCGTAAGCAGTGAGATTTTACTGCGCAGGTTTTTTTCCTCTGTATTCTTAAAGTGGCCACTCAGCCTTTCAGCTACCACAGCGAGCCTAATCTGGGCCCTCTTATAAAAGGTAAGAAAGGGTACTGAATTTTCGGCATGACTGAATGTGTTTCAGGACTCTACTCTCATTCGTTGGGTTATTGTTTATGAGCCGCCACGGATCTAGAAAAGAAAAGAAAACAGCGAAGGACAGATGTGAAACGTTTCCTCACTCTGTTCTCTTCTGTCGGCCTCATCCTGATGGTGGATTTATGAGCAATTTCTCTCTGCCAAGGGGGAAGAAAGAGGAAACGATGATTGATAAGGCAGGAATACAGAGAAAGAGGCCTGAGCCGCAGTGGGGTGAAGTTTTTACGGCACGGGGGCATGAAGGGCTGAGTCTGATAAATGGGGAATCACAGTCGTATCAGATTCGAGTGAGCCGCTTTGTTTCGGGTTGCGTGGATGAGTTGGTCAGGTGACTGTTTTCCTTCACCTAGGACCTCGTACCCCAGACTCCTGCAGTGATCGATTCTGGCCCCTCCCCTGGCTCCGACTGCTACTTCATGCTGATGACAGTCGCACACCCTCTCTGACACCCGTATCGAGTCGAGTTTGGGGCCGTCGCCCTGCTAATCGACCAGCTAAAACTTTCCCACGATTCGGCCCTCTGGGTCCTCTCCTTCAGCTCCTGGCTAGGATAATCGCGCGGTGTCAAGCACATCTGCGGAGGTCCGTCGTGGGCATCTCCGTGTGGAATTGGTTTGGGTTCTGCCGCCTGGACTTTGCTGCATCTTCTGTCTCTGCAGATGGCGGCCGTACCTGCCAACTGAAACACAAACAAATCTGTGTAATCTCCTGGGAGAGACGCATTTAAAAAACATTTGAGCCTCCAGAAAAACCAGGGCATGCAATGATTGCTATTAAAATGGTTTTAGAGCGCATGTCTAGTGCAGAGAATTGGCAACAGAGAGTTTTGTTCTTTGAGCTTGCGAAACTGCGAGAAGCTAATTTCTCTCTAATGTGCAGGGAAACGCAACTCTCCCGGGAAAACCGCGACACACGGAGGGGAGCATCCTGCCGTCGGGACGGCGCTCCTTCTTCAAAACCATCATTTTGAGGGCTTCAGCGTTTACTTTTTCTGGCTTTGTCCTCCACGACAGTGCGGATATGCTGCATTCCCATACCTAATGGTACCGCGGCAGAACGAGAGCGCTGAGCTCCTGGCCTAACCCTCGGCTCCGTGCTGCTTCGAACTTCCAGTCAATTGAATCAGCAGCCGTGATACGCAGAGAAGAGGCTGGTTCACGCTTCAGTCGCACAGGATGTAGCTTGGCCACTTGCCGACATTCTCACGCGAGCCCCCGCCAATCAGGACCGATGTTCCTTTTCTTTTATGTCTCATGCTATGGATTTACTTCACTTCTGTGCAGTTAGTTACAGTGCAAGGTTATTTGAAACCCCGTGGAGGTCCCAGCGCAGCCAACTCCATCCTCTCTCATCATCAGCCGAGGCTCCGCAAGCCTCGGGACGATGAAGGTGTGGAAACGTGTCGAAGACCAAAAGGCACAACACGCAACCCAAAAATGCCCGTAAAAACATCTTGTGTGATGTCTATTTGCACTGGCAGCAGAGACACATCCTGCAATTTGATGAACATGGACCTTAAGCTGAGGTACAGATAAGAAAGTTGACATGCATGTGACCCCCAAGGAGACATTGGGGTGTCAGAATGACTGGCTAAACATTGAGAGAAAGAAAAGGCTTTTCCTCAAACCAATAAGCGGCCAAGACTGGACCACCAGCCACAGAACAGACTCAAGACCAGAGGTGACGAATCTGGTGGCTGTCACGCCGCAGCGGCCCCAAAACCTGATTGTCATAATGTACGGTAACTTGTTCTCTTGCCAAGCCTATGTAGATTGCAGCAGACATTGCCAACTTAAACCAATCATGCCGGGTCAGTGGTGGAGACGGGATCTACAGGTCCTCGACCGTGGGGTTTGGCATGGCGTGGGGGGGGTGGGGGCTGCGTATCTCCCCCCCGTATGTATCGCTGTGACGTACTAGCTGATGGCTACCTGCACACTTCCCGCTTAAACCGCTCCCTCATCTTCCTGCCATCTTGCTTGCTGCTAATTAAGGTGGATTATGATCGTTAGTCCCACAGACAGAGGGAGTGTGTGATGAAGCTGTAGTGAATAATGTATACGTCTAATCCCTCCTTCCCCCAAGCGTCTCCAAAGCTACAGTTTTCCATCAAATGGCTTTTTTTTTTTTTAACATTTGCTCACGGCGCGGTGCTAAATTGAGATAGTCTGGATGGGCATATATGTCTGGCAAACGTGACGGAGCGTATGCATAAGGGGCAATAAACTCGATCCGTCTCTGCTGTGTGGGGCCTTGGTCTTAAATGGTAAAAAAAAAAGTGTCTTTCTGTAAGCAGCTGCCATAATCCACAGCGAATGAGAAGCACGAACATTTGGGCACTTCTGCAACAGGCAGTAAGACATCTCAAAACATCCAGGAGAGAAGAAAAAACAAGAAAAACATCAATCTGAACAACCAGTAGCTGTTTTTACTTTTAAATGACATGATTGTATAAATCAAACAAACGTCACATGATATTTAAATGCGCAGTACAAAATTATATTTAATCCACTTAGTGCTTAAATTTGACAGATAGAATTGCAGTAATTGCTGTTATATAATCTCCTTAATTTTTTTTTTTTAATATGGACAAGACATGTAACTCATTAAACCTGGATGTTTCCAAAAAGAGGACAGTTTTTAAAAAGTGAGTGAGTAATACACGCCAATCATTTACAATAATATATAGATATAATTTTTCTCATTCCTCCATCTTCCTAGTGGGGTATCTGTCAATCAAGAGAAAAACACTTGATTTGCCTTAAAATTGTGATTAATAGCAACCATTTTTAAATAGCTGAAAGCTAGAAATTGTTGTGTTTGTCTCTACCCTAAAAAGTAAATATTCTGGAGAACCTTAGTTTCCATCTGTCCTTCTGTATCAGGTGAGTAAAATAAAATAATAAATATTTACTTTGCTTTATATCTCACAATACACATTGATTAAACCAGTGACATTTACAATACAAGATAATCTTTTAGGGCAGGGATGGGCAATCAGAAATGGCTGCTGTATATTCGGGTTTTGGCTGCAAATCCATAATTATATTACTAATTAGACTGATTGGCTGAAGAGTCCTTACAACTGGGTTTGAGCAGCTTACCTAAAGGTTATCCTAAAATCCTGCATACACACCAGCCCTTTGCGGGTAAGATTGCCCACCACTGTTTTACGGGTCATTAAATCTCAGAAATAACCAGTTACCTATGACCTTGGATATTTTTCAGCAAACTCACCTACTGCCTCATCGCAGTTGCATGCCACGACCTCCATGCAGTTGCAGTGAATACAGTGGCTTGCATTACAATAAACATGCAAGTTTTAAAAAGCACGGAGGGATGTAGAATGTGTGTATTTGTCGTATGTCGCACACTGACTTTGTCATTTTAAATAATATATGTTTATATGTTTTATGAAATATGTTAAGGTACCACGTTTCCCAGTTCTGCGTTTTGTCTGTACTTTTTTTTATCCACTGTCATCCAGTGTCTATCTCACGATCTAGATCAATCTGTTAGCTAACCGTTAACTGAGTATTCCACAGTGGATTTCACTAACCACACAGATAAAACCGACACTGCAGTTATGCAAAGTACTCAGGTATAAGTCTCCATTCAAACTATATAGGGACAAATCAGAGCTCCAGATCTTAGCATGCAGTGAAACTCTAGGAGGTTTTGCCAGTATGCAGTATGATTCCCCCCCCACACACAGTCGACTAGAATTTGTTCTATTTCATGAGCACCAGCCAGAACAGTAACATTTTTAGCAGCAACAAGCAAATTTGATTTTGCGTGTCCTTGATTATTCTTAATTAACATATATTAATGCCGTTTCCTCTTCAAAGTTGCCCAGCTAGCAACAAATTAAGACAAACAAAACATGAGAGAGCTGAAAATTGTGCAAGAAAAAGAAAAGAGGGGATTGTTTTTCCTGCAGTGGTGTCAGGAACTAGGCGCTGCCAAGCGCTACCCGTCTTCGCCCGCGGCCTCTGTTTATCATCTGCTTCCTGCTTCGAGCCCCTCTTTGGCGAAATAAAAACAGGCAACCCGACTCGGAGCTAAAGGGTCAAAGGAGTGCCTGTGGGGCGGAGGTCTCGCAGCTTCGAGGGGGGGGGCACATGGAACAAAGTTCAAGAAGAATTACCGCCTCAGAAAAAAAAAAAAAATCACACTTATTGTTTAACTGCTCATGACTTTAGAAGAAACATTTGTATTTATTTGAACCTCAAATATCACCAAAGGTATTAAAATCAAAGACATTGTCACACCTCCCAGCAATTCTCAGTGAGTCCACCAGAGGGCAGCTGTTGGGACACATTAATTTACTATCTTTTGAGATGGTTCCAAACAGCTGTTTATGTTCTGTTTCCTGGCCCTTGGTGTTGCACTGATTTTACCTGTGTCTGCTTCTGTTCCGTATGAATGCTGCTCATGCCCTGTAGTCTTGCACTAGCTTGGCCTACAGACACATGCTATACGGCGGTTTATATGAGCCTATGGACTCTCTTTGCATATTTAGTCGCCTCTTTATTATTATATGTTTTGGTCTCTCCGATCAAGGCATGTTTTATTTGAACTCTTTGGCTGACGGCACTTAAGCCAGAACACAGTTAACTTACCGACTTTCCTTTGCCACCAAAGGTCGTATTGGTGGCTGGCAGTGATGTCATCACTGGTTTAGCGGAAGTAATTAATTGTCATTGTTGACACATCATAATAATGCATCCTGTGCATTTAACCCATAAGTGACAGGCGCCGGATATTTCAGAACCCGGGGGGGGGGTTGGCGTATACCTTGATCAGGGTGCCTCAGTAGTACCTTCCAGATCAGGGAATCGAAGTGTGCTTCTCTAACCTTGAGGCCCCCACTGCACCATTGGGCTCTTCAGCAAGGTCCTAATCCCTGTTGCTGCAAGACTACAGTCATGTAAATGCAGACCAGCTTTGATATGTACCGTACAATGAAAACTCTTAGCTGTCGCACATTCAAGGTTCACAAACTGGCTTAAAACATCTTAAAGTGTCAGTCTACTATTTATTATATATATCAGTCTGGACGTTGTTTTATCTACAGTGAGATATTTGAAACACAAACCAAATAATCAGAAAAATGGTGGGCGGTGACTGAACTTCCCCCTGAATCTCAGTCTGCTTCCGTCTATATTTAGCACACGAGGCCATAAAGAAATCGGAAGGAGTTACAACAGCAGGAAAAGTATAAACCTGCTGCAATGCAGAGACAAGGCCAGACGGCGTGGAAATATGTGACAAAAAGCTTCAGGTACCTCATGTGCAGAGGAACCGTGATTCACAGCTCGCTCCAGATCAGGCACGTCTGACGGGTGCCGCTGGAGAAGATGTGGGGTAGCGAGCGAGTCTCTAACCCAAGAAGCTCCTTTGTTTGGCCCGAGTGTTACGCAAAGACACATCCTCCCGGGTAACTAGCATGGTAACCCTCCTTTCCTGAACTGCCTCTTCCTACAGAAGTCTGTTGGCCTCATCTGCAGTAATGTCTCCCCCCCCCCCCCCAGCCTACTGCAGAATAGAGGATTGAACCTGTTACCTCAGACTGACAAATCCTCAGCAGCGGAGTTTAGCACCATTCTCAGTAGCGGCAGCTAGGGTACCAGTCCACTCTCCAAGAGCACTCTGAGATCCCTGTAGGTCTGCATCATCTCCACAACCTCTCGACCAACCGCGATAGAGGAGAGCAGGACCTCAGACCTCCAGAAGTCCTTCACATACGTCCTGATGTCGAGAAGCAGCTGGTTCAGTTTTCACCCTTCTATTTCAGCCCCTGTCCTTTGCAGGGACGTCCCACTGCATCATCTGACAGCTTCTGCAGATTAGACAAGTCAATTTTATGCTGTGAATTGCCACCAAAATACATTCAGATCGTGGCACAAGTAACAAACAATCCCCACGATAATCGTCCTGATCACCTTCTCTGGCCTCACTCGCGCTGTATTTGTGGCACAGGAACGATGGCCAAGTGAACCTGGATGCATTTTAAAAGGCAAACATTTAAAATATCGGGTTTTAGGTTAATGTGTTAAAGGTCTACCTCGGGACCGGCACGGCCCAGTTAATACATTAAAGAGGATCCAGGATTGCGCGCCGCCTACAATGTGGTCCTCTCGCGTTCATTTTTCAAGCGGCATCATTCTTTTATGAAGCCACCAGGTTCTCTATCCATCTTTCCGTCCCGGCGAGTGTTTAATCAGATCCGGAGGTTTCCGGAAGGCTCGGGAGGGCTGGCTTGGGGGTGTGTCATTACCCTGGCAGTTTCAAGCTTGAGAATGAAAACTCATTGCTTTTTTTTTTTTTTTTTTTTTTTTTTTTTTTAATTCACCGTGTGCTTGAATAAGTCATTGACACCTCCAGAGATTGTGCAGGCTTCCAGACACATTTGCCTCGTAGAAACGGGCCCTCAGCGGCCACATCCTCTTTTTTATGTTTACATGAAATTTTACACCTTGGAAATGAGTTCATGTTATGAAATGCGATGTTTAATATTTCACAGTAAAGCAGAGAAGTGACCATGGAGATTAATTATTGTTTGCTCTGCGTCCAGCACGCCTGTTTGGACGCGGACGTTGCTGCTGGACTTGTCAAGTGCAGAAAACACCTCTGACCACATAAAATTGCATCTGCTGCGCACCTGCGCCACCATGACAATTCTCCGGGACGGCTGAGATTGAGACAGACAAGGCGACATTGCAAGGCATGAGAGACTCTGAAATGTAATCTAGAAAAACGTTGCTTGTAGAGGGTAAGTTGTTAAGTAAGGACAGATAAATGCCGCCATTTAAGCAAGCAACAAAATAGTATTTTTTTTTTGAAGAAGAAGTCCTTGCCAGGGGAATGGGAGCTTTTTTCTCTCTTTGCTCTCTCTGACCTCCTCCAAATGAGACAGAGAGGTTCCTCAGGAAGGTCCTGAAGTCGGTGAGATTCAGTGAGTCCTGAAGTCAGCTGAGATTACGATCCCCGGCTCGGCCCCTGAGGCCGGCAAAACGCGTCCACGAGCTCGTATAAACACCGAAGCACATGACAGATTTCAGCAACATGGCTGAATTCAGCCTTGCGTGTGACAGTCTTATTCGTATATTTATAAATCCTGTGCAGAGTCCTTATAGACATCACTTAACGTAAAGTGTTGCCGTGTAATCACCTCAGCACCGGCGTGGAGATGTGTACAGGAGTGTTAGACACGCGCTGATAGCAGCAGTCTGTAACCCGGCAACACGGCCCTCAGTCAGGGGAGTGATCCACTCTGTTGCTCCATCTGAGGTGATTACTGTCACATGGTATTCAGATGGCCAATGAAATGGATTCGTTTAGCTGAGCGTGTAGCTGTAAGTGGAGACGCTGACTGAGGTAATTGGTGGGAAAAATCGTTCCGGGTGCGACTTATCCAGTGAAGAGTCACAGTGAGCCTAGAACATATTCCAGCGAGCTGTGTCTTTGAGCTGTGGGAGGTAACTGGAGTACCTGCAGAAGAAACATGCACTTGTGAACACACCCAGAGCCAGTGGTGGGACTCGAACCCACAACCCTTGAGTTACGCGGTGAGCCAATGCACCACCCATGAGTGAAGCATTTTAACTCGAACTGGCTCAGGAAAGTAATCATTTTAAGCTCCTTCTGACATGAAAGGGTCCATTAAGCATTTAAAATTATAATAAAAATATACATGTTCCCCCCAATTAAACTGTGTATTAGATACAGGAGTTACGGGGATGAGGAAGGCCAGAGCTTGCAGTCTTCCATTGGCCCTGGATGATCCTTTTATTCTGGTGGGGTGGGGGGGGCAGACATGTTGTGAATTTGAATGTCTGAGGTCACAGAGCTGCTTGCTGACTGTAACAAACAAAATTAGCAATCCTTACAATTAGCCCTTATGCGGACGTGCGTCACCCAAGCCATTTAACCGGCCGAATGTTTCCCAGGGGCGATTCAGGTTATGGACCTTTCCCAGGTGGCAAATCAGTCACAAATCCACGGGCTTTCACCGTCACGCCACCTGCTGCCCATGTAGGTTAGTGGACGAGGAGGTCGAGGGGTGTAGGTGACGTAGGTGACTGTTAATAGGCAGCGACTAAACGGAGAATGAGTGGGAGCCTCACCAGACCAGACACAGAGCCAAGAGGACGGTGACAGATTTATCCGTCTCTGAGCTGCCTGTCTGGTTCCGCTTGTTTTAATTTACCATCTTTATTTTCACTCGCTGAGCAAGATTGATGGTGTTCATTGACCGTCTCCCACTAAGTAGTGTTTCTTAATGTATGCTATGTGTTTAGGCATTTGTTCAATACGACACCCACATTCTACGTTAATTACACATGCATGCCTCCTGCACTTTACCTTAGCCTCATTAGCATTTCAAACTGGCT
>JAODUD010000043.1:15292892-15315301 GCA_026784285.1 Stomatorhinus walkeri
CGCGGGTCCAGCGAACTCCCCCTGTACGCAGCGCGGGTCCAGCGAACTCCCCCTGTACGCAGCGCGGGTCCAGCGAACTCCCCCTGTACGCAGCGCGGGTCCAGCGAAACTCCCCCTGTACGCAGCGCGGGTCCAGCGAACTCCCACCCACGCTGCTGAAATCCTGCCTTAAATTACAAACCTTTACAAACCGTCTCCATAAAACCTCCAAGTGATCCTGCAGGGAAACTCCGCCGCTGTCGTTTTGGCATCCCTGTATAAAAATGAGACACCTCGCGTATTTCCTACCCCCAGAGCTCTGCCAGTCACAGCAAAAACAACAGCCACCCGACCACCCCATACACAACCACTTGAGATATTAATGTACAAAACAAACACACGGTACAGAATTTTTTTGAAGCTGAGTGCTTTACCATAAGCCTGACGCAGAAGTCTCTGGTAAACCTCGCAGTCTCATAACATGAGGTAAATGCCAAATGGACGATATTTATGGTGTGTAGTTTAACAATGTGCATTTTCTGTCATGGGGTCCCTATTAAGAAGTCGAGTTTCGAGGATGAAGAACTTTCAAAACAGCTGGGAAGGTGGAATTAACTGGCTTTTTGTTTTGCAAAGTCAAACAAAGCCTGGATAAACGACCTTCATGCATTTTTTCTCTAAAAAAGTAAAAATTATTACACTGAGAGCCTTTTTAAAAGGTCTGTTTCCTGTCTCCCTTTTTATTTCCAAAGTGAACAGAACAGTCTGCTTCTCCTCCCGGTTCCCCAACCACCCACGGCGTCACCGGAACCGCCGGAATGTGCCTGTGAACCCAAACGTACGGGTGGCTGCGGATTTCGGCATGCGGTGGGTGGACCAAGCACCCGTCTCCGACACGAGTACATCGGCCCCGCCCTGACTCGACGACGCATATGGGCGGGACAGCCCAGGTCGACATATTTCCAAAATCCAAAGATCCAGATTCAGACTACTTCATTTTCCCGTATGCCGTTTTAGCCATATAAGGAAAGCCGTCGCGGGAGAACACAAGACGTGAAAGAGTCCCTGTTGCCACGGCGATATCGTGGCCGACATGTCTGATTACCGAGGCTGTCTTGGCATCTCTCGTGCTTCACAGACCCAAATAGCCCTCAGTGACAGATTAATCAAGCCGATCTTGAGACACAGAGCTGCAATGAACTCGTAGCGCTCTCCAGCTGCTAACTAGAGGAGGAGACCATATGCCTGGCCAATAAAAACAATTTCCTTTCCAATGGGTAACATTTAGAATCTGGAATTTCATACAAATTTGTGTAAGGGAGACTGAGAGTGTCGTGGTAAATGCACTCGCAAATAAAACCAGAACCTCAAAGCCGAAACCCTGTAAACAATAAACCATGGAAGAAAACACATGTTACATTTTGTAATTCAAAGACTTGCTCTGAATAAAGAGCTTGCAGCCGCCTATGAGAAACAACAACCTTTTTGTGAAGTTCCTCAAAAATCTCAACCTGAGGGATGCTGTTAACATTCCGGGAGACGAGTGCGACGTTTGCGTCGGGGTGCACTGTGGGCTGGGTAGGCGTGGACCCCATCATGTTAATCCTTAGCCAAGCCCACTCATTGGCTGGATGCCGTGCGGTGATTACAGCATGGACACCTATGGAGAAACGTGGGAGAAGGGACACGCCGTGCGGTCAAGGGGACATTTTGTATTTCGGGGATCGAGGGCACTTTCATAGCAGCTGCTGATCATTATTATGCAGCAGAATATTTAATATCGATATTTCCCCTAACCATGGTCATCGAAAGGTGCATTTCATGCAAATACAGAATCCAGCAGAACAGAGCAACAAAACAAGACAGATATCAGCAAAATAATCTATTTTCATCATATGATTATCATACGGATAGTATCTTGGAGACAAAGGAAGTCGGCGAGACTGCGGGACAGGGTCCCTGATGATCCGTGATTGAAGAGCGGAGCAGACAGGATGCTGGTGGTTTGACGGCAGGAGATAACTCTGCCCCTGGTCCTTCTCAAAGCCTCAGACCAGCTATAAATACCATTCAAGATGAATTTTGTCTCAGATGATATAAGCAACACATGAGCATTAAAATCCACACAATAGAAACACGTTAAAATGTGTGATAGAAATCTTCCTTATTACCATTTTGCCTGAGAGATTCCTTAAGTACCCACAACCCGAGCAGGATATGCAGCTGCGAAATGGATGGAGAATCGTCACGTAGTTTATAAGCAGAGGCAGGAACGGGGCTCTGGTCAGAGATGCAGTAACCTAGGTAGTACTTTATTCAGGCAGCAGGGCAGTATTTTGGGGGTCGTGGCTTTTAAACAGTATTTTTAGCTCCAGTGTATTATAAATAAGCAGGTATTCCGGAATGTTTGCAGTTCACCGCTAGTGTGTCTTATCACCCCTGTGTTTACGTCATGCCCGTTGCTGGTTATGTGAGGCCATCTGCTGTCGCACAAATGTGGGCCATGATTTTTCCACCAGCCCCAGGTGCCCAGCTTTGGGCCGGATTTGGACAGATTCGTCCTTTTTGCTTACGTGATATATTTTTTTATTCGTTTCTTTCTTTTTCCCCCTTTTCTCAAGTGTGCTCTGAGATAATGGGAAAGCAAGGGAACCATGTGAGGCCGTAAGAAGGCTGCATGAAGTAGAGCTCATTGGCACGCGAGGGCCACTCAGAGGAGTTGAGCAGGAGGCGGCCAGGCTGGACTCGATGGGAATGTTTTGTCTTTTCACAGGCCTCGCCTAACAGCCGAATTCATTTACACCTCACAAAGTCGCACGGCGGTTCTGGAGTCTCCGTCGTGCCGGGGGCTATGGTGCCAGCCGCGGTACCGCGGCGCGTCTGAAGTGTGGCTCCAGCGGACGCAGAGGACTTCCAGGGCAGGGAAAACGGCATTCCTGCGGAAGACTGACGGCTTAATAACCGCATCAACAGAGCGTCGCATGAGTCTCGCACAGGCCAAACATGAGCGCTGCAGCGAAAGATGATTTCAGTAATTTTCAGTTTTCTATCACTTTCCTGTCCTCTGTGACAGACCTCCTCCGAGTCGCGTCCTTGTCGCTGTTTTTGTTTTTTTTGGACCACTTTACGGAAATGCTGATCTGTCATTGGATGGGCACTCAGCCAACTACAATCACCTGACAAATCACAGGGGCCAGCATTTGCTGTTACCCTGACAGGATTAAATGGTGCTTCTTTTGGTGAAGCAATGGCAGATATTAAATTCTGCTAAATGTTAGTAACCAGCCCCAGCATTAGAAGGGTAAATGCAGAGGTGCGTTTGAGTGAAGCATTTTTAACAGGATTTGAACAGTAAATTGCATACAATGTGCTCAAAATGAGCATAGAAAAGCGTGTCATTCACCTTAGTGGCCTTGAGAGTTTCGATTAGCATAGTCCATGGTCCCTTAGTACTGCCAGTCCAAGCAGGAGAGGTTGAAAAACTCGCACCACATGGGTCATTATCGTTTTTGCAGGGAATTAAGACTTTAAGTGTAAATTAGTGTAATATCTCAGATGCTGCTCCATAGCCCCTCCTCTATGTCTGGTTATGCTAGAGGGTGGGGGGGGGGGTGTGGGATAAGCCAATTTACTGCTGGGTTGCTGCTGTGGCACTGTATCTCTGTCTGGACTGTGTGCCAAGTAATGGCCTGGTTCAGTAATGGGACAGAGTGCCTTTAGAGACTCGGCCCGGCGGATGAATCACAGAAAGTCTAGTTACTTGCCGAGATCACAGGCAGGGGGAACCCCCCCCCCCCCGGCAGGCTCAGCGTAATGGTCACCCAAACCCCACAGCTCACCGCCTGATTGACAATAAAAGCCCTTTCATCTCAGGCATACCCTGATCCCCACAGTCCCTGTAAAAGTGAAATGAGTTCTCAGCTGACCTGCCGCGCTAAATTGCCGCAATTGAAAATAAATTAATTTGTTGTTCTACCGACGCTTCTGAAAGGTTCTTGCTTTTCCCGACGCGGAGCTGGATCGGCAATCACCTAGAACCCAGGCTTCCGACAACTGTTTTGTTGGCTTGTCGGCTCCGGGTTTGCAATCCTTTGGAATCTGGGAGCCACTGAGATTCCGGTTCTCAGCTACCAGAATATTCTCACCGGAGAACCATCATCCGTTGCACTAAAACTTGGCATGTGCATGGTCACCGTACAGTGTCAGTGAACCGGCATGATCAGAATGTGTTAGAAAAGCAGTGTATAATGGGTTTTTTTGGCGGGGGGAGCAGAGTAAACACAACAATAATGAAACACTTAAATTGTGTTCTTTTGATGAAGGGGGAGATTATACTAGAACATTTACTAATTGGTATAATCAGTAACTGAATATTGCAAAATATTTTGTGATCTGAATGTCACAACAGGAGCCTGTGAGTCTAATTGCCGCATGCTCATGAGCATCTAAGAAACGTATGAGGAAGCAAGCTTGCTAAGAGGCGGTACGGATATCAGCCCACATCCTTTGTGCGTGTCGTTCTGGGAGCAAGAGGTTCTGGAAATGAATACCCTGTGTTACAGCTCTAACTGGTGTGAAAACAATAACTATTCCACACGGCATTAACAAAAATATATAGCTAGCCTTAGGAGTTTCCCTTGGGTGTTACAGTCAGAACAATTATTAAGCTATTTGTGCATTGTCTGGCCGTAGTAATGTAGTTTAATTTGTCAGGAGGCTTTATTTGAGGTGCCGAAAAGCGCAGCTGGCTTCACGTCCTCGGCATGCAGGAATACACGCATCCTGGGAGGAAACGTTTGCAGCCTGCATTTTCCAGCACGCAGGGACTTCTGTGCCCTAATGGGGCAAAAACTGCCCTCAGATCTCAGGGAAACAAAAGAGCTCTTCAGAGGTTTTCGTTCCAAGGCTGGATAAATAATAGCCAAGGTGCATTCCGGTTGATCTGCAGAGCATCACACAACATCCCAGGCCGTGTAGCTGCCGCTCACTAAACAAAAAGCGAAAAAAAAGAAAAGAAAATCGAGAGCTTTGAAAAAAGCAAAGGGTGATTTCTCATGCCTCTATTAGGAACTTGTATGCTTGTACTGCTCACGTTAAGCCGCGGTAGGAGTGAGAGCCTGTCATATAGCAACGTGGTATTTTAACGAAGCGGTATCAGTGTCCAGCATGGACCTTGCTCTTTTAACCGCGGGGCGGCTGCCCTTGTTTGTGTGATAATCGCCCTCTGCTACACAGAGGTTTGAAGAAGTTTCCCACAAGTCTTTGCGTCAAGGAGAACGCCTGGGGCTTGCCTTGGGCTGCTCTCACATGACCCATAACCCTTTGAGCAGAAGTGGAAACATGTCATCTGCTCGTGGCTCATTTGTTTACCTAACTGCTCATGTAGCGTCGCCTAATAAAGGCGTTCTGTCGTTGTTTATCGTATCAGCTGCAGTGCCTATGGTATCGCAGTTTGCACATCTGCTTACACGATTCCCCCAGTTGCCCTCGTATAATTACTCTTTACTAGCTTGCATCTGCTTCTTGGTGCCTCCTGATCTGTGGAATCATGGGATATTTATTCCCGATCTAACGACACACTTTTTCATTTCCTCCTTCTGACAACCTCGTAAATACATGCACGACATATGTTACACTTATACACATAGATGATATGGTCACAGGATTTGAATTTTTCCAAATATTAATGTACCTTTATGCAGGATAATATATACACATTTTAAATTATACACATATTTCAATTAGTATTATCTTTCAACTCAAGTCACGTGGCTAACAGCGGGATATTTTAAATATATTCACAGGTTTAGTACCTTTTTTAATGTGCTGCGCTTATTTATGCATGAAATTATATATCATCACAGAAACTTCAGTTGGGCTTTTATTAAAATTTTACCCCGTGTGATTTAAAAAGAGCCCGGCAATGACAGGGAACGCGATGGCGTCCCTGAAGGCTGTGCGTCCTCTGCGGCCCGCCGACCGAGCGTAGCGCGAAGCCGTGCGCTTTCGGACGCGTTGCCGCTGGTGGCGCTAGATGCGAGGCGCACGATCGCGCTGCCGCTCCGCTATCCGCAGTTTCCGGAGTCCCTGTAATCAGCTCAATGGATATTCAGTTACAAGTAAGTAATCTGTAACCTGTTGTCTTTGTGTCCTAATGTAATTGGACAGCAATCAGAAGTAATCTTAATTTAAAAACACGGGAATTATATAAAAAGAGAAATATTATATTCTGTTCTAAATATTTGCAGCGCTGTAAGTAAATACTAGTAGGCTACAATAATTTTAAAAAATGCTTTAAAATCCAATACATAATATTTAAATGCACAGATCAGATTTATACATTTGACTAATGCAGCCCGCCTTCATTATATAAAAGGATAGGTCTAGATACTGTAGATAAAAGGATAGGTTTAGAAGTTCAAAACAGGGTGGTCCAATAAAGTACTCTAACAGCACGAGCCTGAATCGGTTTAACTGTGCAGTCTGTGCTCTTAATATTGGGGTCTGATTCCAGGAGATTAACTACACCAATTTCCTTTCAGGAAAAAATAGGGCAGGTTTTGTATTTTATATTTTTTATCAAGTAAAGTAATTTTTCTGTCGAAAGTCCCGCAGTAGCAGTTTCCGGAAGTGCAGCGGAGACGTGAAAGCGCTTGTGAGGTTCTGACCTGCCCCCTTATCGGCGGGATGTGATCAAGCTTGCAGGTGTCAGTAGCCGGGGGGGGGGGGGGGGGGTGACTTGCCAAATGGGGAGAAGAACAAAATTCATAAGGCTGTGGGGTCACCGGGGAGTCTGTGCGATGCGGCGTGAGATGACCGCGCTGCCGTACCCTTATCACAGAGACACCGCTCCCTTCTGGCGCCGTGGGACCGGAAACCAACTTCGAACGGGGGGGGGGGATTATTTATAGAAACACGGTCCGGCATAATCCATCAAACGGCCTGCCCTCAGGAGCGGCCCGGAACATTCCCTCTCACGTACCGATACGTCTCCCGCCAGCGCCAGGACAAGAATCTGCGGACGATTTAAGAGTTTCAACTGGAAACAATCAGCCAGACGTCGGTGACGGCCGAGGTGAGGCCTTCCAGCAGGGAGGGGGGATCGTGGCCCCCAGGCGTAGGCCCCACTACAATTAGTCATGTTGTTGACAAGCTGTGTAACGGAGAGCGCTTGTGAGGTCACGGCGCAGGGAGATTGGGGACTGCAGACATGACTCCCAGCCTCCTCGCCACCTGGACCCTAACCCAACCACTTCCAGCCCTGCTTAAAGGAAACATATTTCACTTTTCGCAGGCTTGCCGCCAGCCATGTGATGACTAAATCTGCAGTACGAGAGAGACGCCCTCCCTGCCTCTCCGAACCCCTTTCCAAGTCAAATAGTTCTTTACGATATATGGTGGTATACTAATTCATATCGTGATCTCACCTCGAAGAGCGGCTTCGCCGCCCCACACGCACATAAAGAACAGATCTATAAATGCTAATTTAAGGAAACAGCCCTGTCGATAACAGGAAGTGGAGCTATACAAGCGATCCTTCATTTTCTCGTCTAGAGCCCCCGCCGGAGTAAAAACAGACCTTATCTTCAGCGTCTTCCTCAGGTCGGCCTTATCTGCCTCAGATTTACTCAACCTTGAAAAGGTTGATAAGCCTTATTAACGTACCCCTGTAATTCAATAAACACTCGTGGATCCCGCATCGGGACCGCGGAGCCGGATTTGAGTTGCGCGAATAATCAGACGCTTAACGTTATCGGGAAAGCGGGAGCGTGTCCTCGTTGTGGAGGGAAGCGATCTTTAATGCAAACACTCGCCGATATTTCAGGGAATATTAAAATACACCGCCGGGTTGGGAGACGGGGGCTTGCCGTCGGGCTGGGACAGAGGCAGCGGGTGCCAGAGTTTAATCAAACCTTTCAATCAAACTTTAATCAAACTTTATTGGAAAAAAAACTCCTGAACATAAAAACAATGTTCTGGCCAAAACTGTGTGAAAATAAAGGCTCCAAACTTTGCAAAAAAAAGAGAAAGCAAAGCCCCCCATGTGCGAGCCAGCCTGCCTCCATCCATCTCCCGTTTCCCCCCCCCCCCCCAGTGCTTTTCTCACATCCACCCAGTAGACCCATCAGAAACCCTAAAATGACAATTAAGCCAATCATAGCTGGATGTGTTTCAATTACTGGAGACTCCGTGGGTGTGGGGCAGGAGGTTGATCGCCGGAGGGGGCACAAGAGGTCACCTAAAATGAGACCCGTGGCATTTCTGTGCCTCCCGCAGGCTCACGTTGCGATGAAATTAATTCTTTTCAGAAAGAAAGTGGGCGGCAGGTTTACAGTGCAGTTTCGATTAAAGAATGATGAATCCTGGATGCTTCTCAACACACTAAAGGTTAAAATAAAAATAAAACGGTTAAATTTGCTGGCTGACAATAAAACTCCATTTAAATAAAGCACGGTTCTTCCTTGGAACACAAACCTCGTCATAAAAAGAAAACCCAGAGTCATTTCTTTTCAAGTGTGCCGGCTTTGAGCGGGATCTGAAGATCACAGGCATTTTTTGCTCGGAATTGTGACAACAACCTTGCACTTGGAAGCACCTGAGATCGGCTTCTGAGCAGCGGCTAGGGACGGCCCTGCTGTTTCGCCTCGATCCTGGTCAAGGGGTCACGTCGGCTCCCCTTTGAAAGCAGCTGCCCTTCCCTGATGACGATAAGGACCTCTGACAGCCGGCACCGGCGAAAGATGATGGGAATGACCTCACAGTGTTGAAGTACATTTTCAAAGATGACACCTACCCCAAGTCTCTCACTTCCAGTGGTCTAGGAGCTCAAATGTGTTTGTCAGGAGGGTTTCCTTAATAGCTTATCCAGGACGGGGATGTGATGAGCCTGGAGTACACCCCAGGCAGCCCATGGGAACTTGGACAGGATGCCAGAACGTTATAGGGTTCACTCCCAGTCTTGCGTTAAGGACAAATTTATCTGGCCGTATACGTGTTTTGGCAATATGAAGTTGTATGACATATAATCGCCATGGCGCACCGCCTGTGCAGGATCCCCAAGGCAAACTTTTTCGTTTGTTCTGATCCCTCCTTTTGGCTATGATTGGTTGACATAAATGTTACGCCGTGGCCTTTTAAAAGAGCTGTCATGTCTTTTATTAAAATGACTCACTCCCATGCCACAGTGCGTTTATTGGCAATCCGTATGTGGGTCTGCTGCATCGGATACATCCTGCGCTCTCTAGGGCTGTGACATGACACGGAACGAATGAGGTGGCAGCGTTGTTTTACGTATGCGACAGACTGTCCTCGTCGACGTGTTCGATGTCGTTTTGCCCGGTCGTCATTCCAAGAGTACGGTCACCTTTAGATGCACCGAATTGCCTGACTAAGTAATCTATACAAACACGGGGAGACCATGCAATTTCACACACGCAGAGCTCGGAGCGGGAATTCAGCACCAGCCCTGGAGGCAGGAGGCTGCAGACGCACCGAGGCGTTGTGGTTCCAGAAGCTTGGATGATTGATGCCCTGAAGCCCAGGATCCAGGTTCTCCCCCCTGCCTGTAATTTGCTAGCCAGGGCAACCTCTCGCACCGGAGGACGTGACTGGGGATGTGGGCTGCTGTCTGGGTGATATAAGTTCAGGAAATGGTGGCCTTCCGCGGCGTACAACACTAGCGACGCAGCCTTTCCTGAAACGACGCTCAATGGACGCCCGCTGAGAAGAGGGCTTCTGCCTTTGAAGGATACAGCTGTTTCAAGAAGGGATCTCCATCTCCAGACTCTCTGTCAAATCTCCAGGGGTTAGCGACAGTGAGAAGACGAGTGTAAATTTGCGGGCGACTCTCTGGCAGTGGCTAGAAACGTGAGGAGCGCGGTGTCATGTGACTGCTTTGGCGGAGGCAGCACGCCGGCGGACGGGGCGGCGTTACTGCCAACGTCAGACTGCATTCGTGCATCTCTACACGTCCGTCTTTGATGACTGCCAATCAGCTGCAAGGTTGCGGTGAGCCTGCAGCACAACATAGGAAACCTACGGAACAAAGCTGGGGACACACTATTCTTATTATCTTTAAACAATGGACCTACTCATTCAAAAATAAAGCTTGATTCCAAATGTTATAAATTATTTGCAATATCCTGCAATAATGCAGACGTACAGAAACACTCACTGCCGTATAAACATCTTCAGACCCCAGGAACAGGGACCAGTCTGTTCTCAGAAATCAAAAAAACTGCTGCGTGTGCATTTTTTAAGGATTTAATATTTATTCAGCACAAACGCTCAGACTGAAGGCTTCCGAGGCCAAGATGAGACAATAAGTATCAAAAATATAAAGGTGGTGGTGGTGGGGGGGGAACTGAAGTATGTTAATTTGGGCTCAGCGTTTGATGGATGCACGTTTGACAGCAATTACAGACCTGTCTTCTCGGCTAAGCCAAGCAGCCTTACACACACCGGCTTGCTGAGACTTCCTGCCTGTTATTCTTAGCAGAAATGCCTGAACTCTCTCAAGCTGCACGGGGAATCGCTCACGTACAGCACTCTTCAAGACTTCCCCCGGATTCTCTGTAGGATTTTCCAGTCAGAACTTTGAGTGAACTGCTCAAGGACATTCCCTTCCTTATTCTTAAGACACCCCGGAGCCGCTTACTCTTTGTGTCTTTGGTCTCCGTCCTACTTAAAGGTGAATCCTCTCACGAGTTTCCATCAACGCCGAATGGGCTTTTCTTGAAGAGTCCACTCGGCCCATTTGTTTTCCGGTTCTGGAAAGGCTACTCCGATTCCTGCTGCGAGCAGGCATAGCCGTGGCGGGACTTGGCCAGCAGCACGCCGGACCTCCAATACACGGTTGTCGCGGTGATGTGTCGAGCCAAACGTAACTTGGCACCTAGACCCCAGAAATCTTGACCGCCTGAAATACCACATTTCTTCCGGTTTCCCAGGCAATGTGCTGCAGGTCACTTTAACACTGGCTCTCTTGGTCAAGTATTTTGGAACCTTCTGCCTGAGCGTTTGGTCTCAGCCAACCAACGTGGTCATTAGCTAATGTGATCCAACCAGGTGGTGGTGATCTGACAAAGGTTCCATCTGGGGGATCCTGAGGAGAACATGTTCATTGGGACATTTAAGAGGTTAAACATTTTTTTCCACAGTGCTCTTTTGATCCGTAATTGTTTGTTACAATTTACCTTGACTCACCTTACTTTTCTCTGTTCAGTCTTCTTAAAATTCACCACCTCTCTGAGGAACTCTACAAAAACACGATTTCACCTCGATAATAAACCATCACCACACACAGACCAGGATATAAGATTTTTAATGGGGTCATTTTGTGCATATAGTTCAATTTCAGTCATGCACACTCACGCAGTCATTCATTTTCACTTTTTTTTACACGAGTGTCTCTCTTCTTGTTTGGTTTCTTCCTGTGAACGTGTTGTAGGCTGTGTATATAACAAACATTAATTTGTACTTCAAAGTGTCATGATTTCAAGCTGTAATAGCAGCAAAACAAAACTGTGACCAACTGTGACTTGTTAAGTCCTCGTGGCGTCTGAACGGAGCTGGCATCGGCCGGCTCTGGAGGGAGGTAGATTTAAGCCGAAAACATTTTATTTTATTTATTTATATATATATTTTTTTTTTGCACTGCTGTTGCATAAGAGTTTCCCGGGGATGTGTCAGATGCTTGCGAGTCGCCGGTGGCCCACTTGGAGGAATCTTCAGCTGGTGACGGCGCTCTCCTGTGTCGACATTGTGGCTCGCAGCGCGGCAGACTGATGACTGACGGCCAGGTCGGAGATAGGCCTCGTACGCTTCCTGCTACATGCGGCAGCCACGTGGACAGCGGAGAAGGAACTGGCAACCGCTGAATCGTTAGAGGCGTGAAACACAACAGACGCAAAACAAAGGAACAAGACGTCCCTTAAACGACCTTTTTGTTGTCATCATACGTGCAGGCAATTTGACTCAAGTTTCATTAAATGTACAGAAATGCAATTGCAGTGTAAACGTTGTGATTATTTGGATTAGTAAATAACCAGCCGTTTACGTTAATTGCGCTTTTACTGGCTGATTCGCGAGCGCTTGCACGTCACAGCAGTGAAACGGCAGAGCGCGGAGATTGCACTGCTGCGGGTGATTAATGAATATGTAAATCGGGATGTTTAAACTAGATGCGGTGACTTGCGGTACACGCTATAAATAATCTAAATGAAAAGTCTCAACCCAAATGTGTCTCACAAGTAAGAGCCATTATATATGTGTAACTTGGCAGGTTGGGGGGCAGGGGTCTACCACAAGGTGGGGGCCGGTGGGGCTAAAACAAACAACTTCATCACCGAAACTGAAATCTAACGAGAAATCTGGGACCAGTGCCCTTTAAAGAAATGCAAAAAACTCAAAATAGCACGAACTAGCTGGGAACCCTCTAAGCACAAAGAGACCATTAATGCGAGAATCCTCTCCCTAAGGATCATACCTACAACTCCCTGAGTGAGCCAGCCCCCACCCAGCTGACTGTGTTTAAACCTTAACGAGGTGCTCCATCCAATCAGGGTCAGCCGGGATTTATTACTGGAGGTTCTCATTGGCTTGGAGCTGGCCGTGCAGATGCAAGAGGTCACGCGACCCCCCACCACCTCCTGCTGGCTCCAACGACATATATATTTATTAAAAAAAAGCCTTCACAAACATTTGCATAGGCACACTTAAACAATCAATCAGCTTAGGGTGAAACCGAACCTTTGTCCCAATTTAGTATAGCTTTGTGCACATTTTTAAAAAGGCGGAAGTTTTCACGTGACCAAAAATCTGCCGATAAACCCTTTAAAGTGTCCGTAAATGGATTATTTCAGCTGATGGAGCCTCACCGATAGCTGAGATTTGAGTTCTTCATTTAATATGAAAACCTGTCCGAAGCCATTGGTAAATTGCTAAAGTAGGTATTCCATATTGCATCACCTGAAGTCATCAGACACTGGACGGGGAACAAAGTGAGTCATGAAAGGTAGCATTGAGACATTCAGATATGCAAATGACAGCTTTCTTAAATGAATGGACCCTCGATTAAATCATCTCTTGTTGCTTCCGTGACATAATTACCTTGAGAGTATTGAATGCTAACATTGCTTCTGTTGATCTTGAATCTATGTCTCCTTTGAGCCGTTTATTAAATGCCATTCTTTTGTTTAGAGCGATTGCTCTTCCTGCTATAGATTTTTCTGCCCTTAAAAGGGACGCCAGATTACAGCAGTCAACAGAGGGGCTTTCGAATCATAATCGGTGACTCTAAATGTCCGTCATACTGACCTCCTCCGGAGCAGCCCATGTGTGTTTTTAATTAAAGGGAACATCAGACTGTTGGCGTCACGGGGCAGAATGTGGAGCCATTCAGAGCACGATCCAGCAAACGGGCTCCTAATTAGCTGTGTGCCTTCATGCTTTGAAACCAGTGACCATCTCCAAGGGTGACATATGCCAGGGATTGTCCCGGGGGCACGTTTTCCGTGCAAGCCTCTATATATTTGCTAGCACCTAGCTCTTCAGTTGCTAGTTTTACTCCTAGAGTGGGACATTTGTTACGGTTAACTGTTGCTAGCCAGGGCACATGGTTAAACCTACCATCACAAGACTATAGACCGGCCTAATAATCGGCTTCACTGAGCTTCATCATGTCATCGCAATACAAGAAGCACGTTTGTGTGGGGGCCTGCCCATGTGTGTTCCTGTGCAGAAAGTGTATTTTTCTGTGATGGCGAAACCTATAATATTGCAACAGATTGACAGCCATTGACCTGCTGCTTCTACAAAACTAGCTGTATGGTTGGATAACCTGTTATTGAACCTGGCAGATGGGTTTATATTTATTCTTTGGTTTTGAGTGTATAAAAGAATTTCAGATATGCAGTATGCGGTCTCTTTTCTGTCTGTTAATCGTTTTTAAAAGTTCGCTAAACAACACACACTATACAATGGTGGAAAATGAAACCTCTTCTGTGCATGTTCTCTCTCCAGTGCTTCATTCTGAGTTAAATATTTTGACTCGTGTTCTTCAGACCAAGACTGCGAGTACCTTTGACCCAGATAATTCGCCACAAGTGCTGGAACAGAAGCTGACGGAGAACAGGAATGAATAAAATTATCACGGAGACAGCCGGAGCCCTGTAGCCTGTTTCCTAAGCAGAAGGTTTTAGCCTGACTGCAACATAGCTGAGAAAATCTCCAGGCCCAGACGAGGGCTGAATGAGATCTCCGCTGCGAGACGCCAGTGTCAGGGCCTGTGGCAGACAGCCGCGGAGGTGACCAGCCTTATGAGACTCCGTCCCAGCTGAAGCGCTGCTTCTTTCGGATTTGTTATGTACTGTTCATTGTGGGTTGGCTGAGGAGGAAGGCAGACTGACAGTAGTCCTGAGTACTGCTAAACATCTCTGAGATGGTACTGACTGTATAAAGAGCAGAAATCCCTTGTGTACCGTGCGCTGGCACATCCGAGTCAAAATTTGTTTCTGAAGTGCTTTTGCGAGGAGCCGATTCGAGACTAATGACTTTCCTTAGCTGATTCTGAAGGCAGCTAATGGACTGTGTGCTAGATATGAACTACGCAGCACTTAAGAGACTGAGGTTAAACACGGCCTCCGACAGCTGGCTGGGTTTCATACGCTACGGTCGTGTCAGTACGGAGGGTGCCATCCGGGGAATGAAGGTTATTACAGGTCGATGGCGAGGACTGTGAAGATGCACACCCCAACGTAGCATATGAAGTCTTAACAGAAGTTTTAGTAAACAAATGTTCACAAGGAAGTTGGACAGACAAGGAAAAATGGCTGTTTTCTGCTCGCGAGTTCGAGACCTGTGACTCCCTGAAATGTTCCAGATTCAGTTCTATTGTGTTTTGGCCAAACTCTAAGTGCTGTGGACTTTGAGGTTATTTTACAGCAGCAATGCTCCCATTTGGACCTGTATTCCAATCATTGTCCATCCAAAGCCCTTGACCACCATATCTCAGGTTGAATAGATCTGGAGGGAGATGTTCAAGGCTACGAAACAGGACAGCTGTTTTGAGGCAGGGGCACACCAATGCTCTTAGCATCCATTATTATGGGCTATCTTACATTACATGCAGCATTTATGAAATATGTCTGAGTACAGATCGGTTTTCAATGGGAATCCACAATCGTGTTCTGGAGGACAACGTGGGCTTTGTTCCAGCCGACCAATTAAACTCAAATTATGTGTAATTTTTGCCAGTATGTGTTTTTCTGCAACAGTTCAAATATTTTTATTGTCAATAGTTTTAATCGTTTAATAACAGTGATTCATGTATAAGTAAATCTGTCCGAAAAGCTTAGCTGATCGTAATACCCAGCAGAGTCATTTACAAAAACTATTAGCGGATAAGCGGGTATTGATGGCAGTTGGATGGACTAGTCAGTATTGTTTGATGGGAATAAACTTCTGCTTTCACCCTTCATTTCTGGATAAGATTTTGTTTTATTTAAGTCTCAAAAAAGAAAGTAATCAGAAGACTAATGTGGTCCAGGAAGTGATCACCTATAAATTGACATAACAATGAAGATGAATATATGTGTTCAAAGGTCCAGGTGAGGTATCTAAGATATACCTCTGCGTTTGAGACTTGGTCTTATGAGAGAAAATAGATTTTTTTCCCCAAATCTTACTAAATCGCAACCCTAACAAACCCTGGTGGACTAATGTCTCCAGAGAATGATGGGAGAGATAAAGTTGTAAGAAATAAGCTGTAATTAACTGAGTTGCTGTTTCATCAAGGGCTTCCACAGGCTGCTGTTATTCTGGAGATTGACTGATGCTGAGGGAAGGACTCCTCAGGCAACGAATGATGGAAAGGGCATGACGATCCCTATCTCCACCTGAGAGGTCCGGCACGGCTGTCATTGGCTGGAAGGTTGTCAGGATTCTGCCTCCCATTGGACGACTTCGGTAACCTGGGAGCAAAGGTTCAGAAGTGAGACCCATCGTGATTCATCAGATGTGAATTTGGCTGACCCATGCAAGTGGTCAGAAAGGGTGCTTCTTCTTTTCTTCAGCCAGTCATCCAGCAAGCCAAGGAATGTTGAGGTTACCTGCTGTGTTTCAGCTCAACAGCTAATTAAAGCCAACTGTGTAGCACTGATTCTCAAACCGCTACATAACCAATATCTAATGTGTACTTGTTATTGAAAAGTACATGGGTCATCTGATATGATGGCTGTAAAATGTATAAACATTTTCCAGGACAAATAAATCATTTTCATGTTTACAAAGTAAAATTATCCATCCATCCATCCATCCATATTCCAAATACCAGAATAGTTTATTAAATTTACTGATATTAAAAGAAAATTAGATGGGGAAAAAAACATTTAAAAATTAGTTCTGGGCTGACACCTGTTTAGCTACTTTTCAATGCAGTTTGAGAGCAGTTGAGAGTTTCGGGAGAGAATGTGCCAGATCGCATTCTGCTTTGACGATTCGATTTGCGGGTGTGAAATCTCAGCCCATGCACACTTGCTTTTCTTCACTTGAATTCTTCTGAGTGACTGGATGTCAGTGGAAGAAGGGTTTCCCTTGAATGTCCTCGTAAACAATCTCCTCGAGCCTTTCCGGGATGCTGGAGGGAGGGTCGCCCGATTTGAGGTCTTACTGCAATTTTGAGTAATTTTATTGGCATAATATGTCAGCTTTATGGCTAATGGATCACAGTTCCTGGGTAGCGCTGTACAGCTGGCTCATGTAGGCACGATTTCAGGCATATTTACGGGTTATAAATCAAACCTACGCCCTGGCAAAATATTCAGGCACACTCACATCTTAATAAATCATGCGCTCGCATTTTTAGGAATCCATCACATGCAACTTCGCATGAATTCACAAAACATCTGAGCCACTGACTTGACTTTTAGAAAACACCTGTTTTTTTTTTTTTTTTTTTACATTTGCATTAATCTAATGGTGGTTTTCGTTGAAAGCGATGAAGAGTTGAGTGAGTAGGTTCAGCCAGTCCCCAGAGCAGTTGGGGTCAAGGGGCTAGCTCAGGGGCCCAACGGTGAAGACACGACCTTCTAATCAGTCTTACGAGCAGAGCCATACGCTTTTTGCACAGAGATATCGCGGAGAAAAATCGATTATAGGGCAATCTGTCCTCAGAAATAAAATATCACTCAAAGAGGCCTTATAGGTAGGTGAGCTTCTACACGGCCTTATTCAATAGCGGTATTACACTTAGGCTTTCCGATGCGCTGATCTGCCAGGAGTACGAAGCGTCCGACCTTTGCTTACGGAACGGGCGTGGCGTGTACCCCCGGGCAGAAACTAAAGCACAACCCGTGAGGGCAGACTAGACCGCGCCTTTGCAAAAATTGATTTTGTGTGATAAGTATGAGAGGCAGGACTGTGTTCAGCTGACGGATCGCAGGCTGCAGTGGGCGGCGTCCTCATTCCGCTGGGAGGGTAGGAGGACCTTCCAGTAGCGATGCGTCACTGTCCCTCAGACCGTGTCCCCAGTCTGCGGGTCACCCGGAGAGGGAGGCAGAGCAGAATGAGTGAATCCAGCCCTGAAGGCAGCTGCACTGCCCCCCCCACCCCCCATTGTATCTAATGCTCTCATATTATAATATAAATATTTTAAATGACTGTACCTCAGGCCTTTAAAAATGGAGTTTCATAAAAAGAAACGCAAGAAATAATGACGATAATAAAAAAGTCTCAGATATAAACTGTTCATTAAACACAAATATATATCTATATTAATTACACTCCTCAAAATAGGAGTCAGTCTTCACATGATGGTGGAGTTTGATATTTAAAATACACTATATGGACAAAAGTACTGGGACACAGCTTTTAATCACTGAATTCAGGTCATTCATTCAGGCCCATTGCCACAGGTGTATTAAAATCAAGCCCTTAGCCATGCGGTCAGGTTTACAAGCATTTGTGAAAAAATGACTCATTCTGAAGAGCTCTGTGAACTCAACAGTGGCACTGTCATAAGATTCCACCTCAGTAAGTGAATTCGTGAAATTTCTTCTCTGCTAGATACTCCACAGTCAACTCTAAGTGGTTTTGTTGGAAGGAGGCATTTAGGACCAACATGAAGAGGTAGACCATGTGAAGTGACAGGGCTGGATCGCCGAGTGCTGAGGCTCACACTCGCTAAGTCACCAGCGCGTTGTTGTCTCGATCACCGCGGAGTTCCAAAGTTCCTCTGGCATTAACCTCAGCACAAACGCCGCGGCGGGATCTTCATGGAATGGGCCTCTACGGCCGAGCAGGTGCATGAAAGCCTCACATCCCCAAGTGCAATGCAAATAATCAGATGCTGTGTTGTAAAGCACGCCGACACTGGACTCTGGAGCAGTGGAAATGTGTCCTGTAGAGTGATGAATCACGCTTCTCTGTCTGGTAGTCTGGTTTTGGCAGATGTCAGAAGAATGTTACATATCTGACTGCATTGTGCCAACTGTAAGGTTTGGTGGAGGAGGGATAATGGTGTGTGATTCTTTTTTAAAGTTTACCTCCACTGCTTCTGCATGAGCGCTGTACAGTATGTGTTTGCCGAGACATTCATAATTATTTTCATCCTTGTTGTTGAAATCCTCATAGATGGGTTTGTCATAAATTAATGTTTAAATCCTTATGTTTAAATCCTTTTTTGTTTTATAAATATCCCAATATTTATTACAGCAAAACACACTGCAATACTTGAAAATTTTCCAATACCGTGCTGTCTTAGTATATTATACAAAATCACTTCTTGTACTAAGACATTTTGGACAATTCTAAGCTTCCAACGTTGAACTGCCTTCACATCCAACATCAGTACCTGACCTCACAAATGCTCTTCCGGATGAATGGGCAAAAATTCCCGCAGACACCCCAAAATCTTGTGGAAAGCCTCCCCAGAAGAGTGGCAGCTGTTATAGCTGAACAGGGGGGGGGACCAGCTCCATATTGATGCCTATGGATTTAGAGTGTGATGTCATGGAAGTTCCCGTGGGTGTAATGGACAGGTGTCCCAGTACTTTTGCCCATATAGTGTAGCTTGCTCCAGAGTTATCCATAGTCATATATGTTTTGTAACGGGTACCAAGTATAGCATTACTACTTTTTTCCGTTTAATTTGGGGAGGTGTAATCATTACTCTTGTACCTTACACCTTTAGTTACTTGTTAAACACACCAGTGCATGTTAGACTGGCTGCCTTGGTGCCTTGGGCCCTTCGCAGGCATGGCGACCTTCTGTTCAGGTCCAACACCCCCTGCAGAGGGAGGGAAACGTAGCTGATTCAGTTCACCCGACCCTGGCCTGCTTCTGGCACAGTTTGACTAATGAAATTCTTTTGTTGGGACATCAGTTATATTAAATAAAGTTAACAACCTGCCGATTCTAGACAAAGATCAGGCAAATATCACAGAAACACAACTGAACTAAAGAGTATTCTAAACTAATATTTTAACATTCCGGTAATATTTACAGTTATATAAATGTAATAGAACATTTTTTCTTAATGAAACTTGACATCTCATTTTAAGTATAAAACTTATTCAATCAACGATTTCTTCTAACCTTGGGTGAGTCTACAACCTTTGTGCTACAAGTCTGCATCCTTAGCCACTATGCACCCTGCTGATCAGTGTGGGATAGTATATTTTTAAGTCTGCAGGATAAGCGGGGGTCGGTGGTTACAGCACTAGCTGCGGTTGCACCAAAGAGCTTCATGTCTGCTCCATCTAGTTCTCAGTCCCTCTCCACCACACACCTCAATTCTGCCTACCACAGGACGCCCACGTAGTGCAGCAAAACGCAGTCATATACTCCGTAGTTAAGCTCCCCAGACTGCAGCTTTCCTTGATAACATCAACATGGTTTGTCAACACATCTAGGACAGCATGGAAAAGGTTAAAAACATATGCACACGTGCACAGTAACCTTTCCATGTAGGTGCCAACAAGCTTGAGCAGTTACTCACAGTTTGCTGGACAAATACCATCATCAGCAGGGAACCTCTGTTGATTGGAACGGAAAGAGGACTGAACCTCGTTAACTCTCTCGCCATCTCTCTCCAGCACCCGCGTCTCTGGGCTCTGGAGCCGGCACTGAGGCGACAGTCATCTCCGCATCTCCGGTGGCAAGCAGGCATCATCCCCATGTTCAGATTTTCTACTAATTTCTCATCCAGCTTTCCTGCCGTTAACCAGCCTGCTTAGCATCTGTCATCTCAGACTCATTCCTCCTCCCATTTTAATTTGCGGATCCTTCAGCCCAGTTGTCTCAAAACAGTGAAAAATCAACTAATTATATTACGAGTGGATGGATCGTGCGAGGGATGCGCTCTTTACTTATTCATGAACACGAACCCGTACGGAATTATCCCAAATGTCCCCGACTCTGTCTGACATGTAAATAATCGGTATCATCTAGTAATTATGCTGTCAGCCCAATGTCTAATTAACTGCCCCCTTATTGTGCCATGCGTCCTGTTGTTGATAGTCGCGAGATGAATCGTGTCCGTACGCGTGGCAGTTCTGTGTCTGTGACACCCCGGTAGGTTCGACTCGAGGAACAAAAACATGCGTATCAATCAACAGTGTTGTGACACTTTCAGTTGTGCAAAAGAAAAGATGAATATCTCTTCGGGGGGAATTTAACCAGAAGAGGACCGAAGTGATGCCATTGCCCCTCAGAAAATATTGAGTACATGAGTTTGGTATTACTTTACTGTATATCTGCTCTCCTCAAGAATGGTGGCACATAAGACTTTAAATAACACCTCCTGATTAGCATGTAATTGCTAACGCCCCAGGATTGGAGGTTCGCTATCTAAAATAATTACTTAAACACGGCAATTAAGCAGCGAGTACTCCTACACCTCTGACTTTTATCGATCAGGGCACCGGTTCCTTCTCTGCATTTTCTCTTAACGCAGCTGACCTCTGCAGAGTTGCTCGTCCACACGGCTGCACTGTAAAGGTCACCTGCTGGAAACGTCACCACACCGTCACCCTACCCTACAAGCTCCCAGGCAGCTCTTCCTACATACAGATGAGGATGCAAACAGATCCGTCCCGTAATTGCTCACGCTCTGTCAACACAAATACCCGACAATCTTCGCTGGGACCCTTCTGAGAGAAAGACATTTATAAGGGAAAACAAACACAAAATGTCAGGTTTTAAATAATAAACAAAGTCCATTGGATGTCATAGCTAAAGGGAAGGTCACAAGTCAAAAGGTTTGCGTTTAGTAATGAGTCGAACCCCACCCCGGGTACATTTTACGGTGCTCAGTTACTGTTAAGTCACCCTGAAAGACTGTTCAATAAATATATAAATATCAAAAAGGACCTTATATTGCTGAAAATTATTGTATTTATAGATTTTTTTTTTTTTAATCAACATTACTTTGTTTACCAAGCGGCACAAATGAATCAATATTAAACACAAATTAATCAAGGTTTTAGCATGCTAAGATAGACTTTGATGTCGACTCTAAAATCCATAATAGAAACAAACAATCCTTCCTTTGGCACATATCAGTGTACTTTGGTCAACTCACAGCAGACCAAGCCGCTCTTGGAGTCCTCTGACCTGACTGGAATGCCAATGGGGCTCGGTGACACATGGTCTGCCCCTGTTAACAGAACCTTGAAGATCTCATCAGCGCTATGCAGGTTCCTCGCCGCTCGGTCCCAAGGCTCTCGCTGTCACTGGCCGTCCTCCTCTGGAGCGCTCTCTCTCTCTTTCCCTGCCCGGATCCCCAGCAGTGGACATTGTACCTAATAACCGACAGATTCTGTCTGGCCTTCCGCCTCAGACGGCGCTCCGGCCCTCAGGGCTGCGCTTCTCACGTTTCCGTACCTCTGGGTAGTCGGCCGCTGATTATAAATTCAGCCTCAGTCGGTCTCTCAAGTGCTTCCTCCGGTCCTCGAGATCCACAAGGGGCACAGATGTTTTTGGATAAACTTCCTTTGCGCTCGGACAACCAAATACAGCTTGTGGTGCTGATTAATTGCGTCACTTCAACAAAGTGCTTAGATTTGACAGGATCTGTTATTTATTACTTCATAACTGACCACCCCCAGTGTAATCTGGAAGAAGAAAACATAGATACAAGCAAACTAGACTCCATCACCAATATCTAGCCATATCACAGCCCCACTTATTAGGCATGACGCCTCCTACAACCACCATTATATAAAAGTTGATGGACTGCTACTCAGTTCACAATCTCTATATCAAACATCTATTATAAATAATAGAAATTTCATACACCCCTCTGCATTTTATATTCTGATAGTAGCCAAAACTTCACCCTGGTTTGGAACCTCACCAGCACATTTTTCTTTATAAATATTTTACATTTTCATAGTGCCCCTGGCCCGACACTTTTGTTGGGGGGGGGGGGG
>JAODUD010000043.1:15322152-15343003 GCA_026784285.1 Stomatorhinus walkeri
GCGCAAGCACACCCCCCCCCCCCCCCCCCGATCAGGTATGTGTGGTCATGTGCCCACTCATTTCCCTTCCTAGCCCTGTAGGCATCTGCCTGAAGGTCACGCTGGGACCCCTGCTGTCCCCCCCCCCGCTTGCAGGACAGAGGTCGATTCACCTTATCGGGTCCTGCTCGCCTCAGACAGCTAACGTGACACAGCAAGGATTACACCAAACCCTTCCAGGCTCGACACACCTTCCTGTCATGCGCGCGCCATCAGAGACACTTTCCTAACACCCCATAATCTGACCTCGATGCCGTGCCAACATTTTGAAGGCCGTCTGCACTCCCTTGCTACTCCAACGCCTCCCACGGGTCAGGCTGACCCGCCGTGCCACTGATGAAGAGGATAGGTCCCTCGCAGATGGAATATGCAATATCTAAAAATCCCTCATGCATTCTGCTCATTAGAAGCCAAGGCTACACTTCACTTGACGGGGCACAAATAATATAGCATCACTATAGAATTACTTGTATATTAATTAACCACAAACAAAGTCTGACTTACATACTGATCTCATGTTCGTTCATCATGTTTGTTCATCATTAATGAACTGTGATGCATCTTTTATCCCAAGCAGTTACTATATTTGTTACTATATCTAGTAATTCTGAAAACCTTTGTGAACTACTGAAGGAAGAAGTCATGAATAACACACCTCATGTTTGTTCATCATTAATGAATCGTGACGCATCTTTTATCTCAAGTAGTTACTATATTTGTTCATGATTTGCACTTCAGTGGTAACTGAGTTGTTACTAAGCACCTCTGCCCTCTCATGTAAAGTGTTACCAAAAGCATTAATAACGAAACAAATGAAGAAGGTTCCACTGTCGTAGGCGGAAGGCAAAGCCTCTTTTCTGTCCCAGTCCGTTACATCCGTACTCCATAAGCGATCCTGACGCAGAATAATCAGTGTTTGTTCTGGTAATTTCCAGGCACGGGCTGACTTAACATGCAGCATCGCGCCGGGATGACGAGCTGAAAGCCGGAAGCTTCTACGCTAATCGGCGCGGCCCGGAGAACAAGCCGCTCTCCCGGGCTGCACATGCGAGCGGCTTGTTTATCGAAGCTTTGCAGCGTGCCGTCGCGTAAGCTGCGAACAGCTAGCGCTGCAGATATCCGTACGGTCAACTCGTGACTCTCACATCCCTAATACCCCCTCTGACAACGAAACAGACCCACACATCGCTCCATCATTACCTACTGCTGCAGCTTGCATTGTCTGAATTAAACGCAAGGAATGGTACATTAAAACATTAGAGCGTGATTAATTAGCAGGATAAATGACTCTACAGCCATTAGCTGAGGCAAACATGAAAATATTGATATAAATTCTGAACAAATTGGAATAACGATTGAACAGTTTGTGTCTTGGGATGCTGGCTCGGGAAAAATTATTTGTAAGGCCTATTTTCTTTCATTGCCTCTACAGGAAGCCAATTCCCTTTTGTATAAAAAGATTACCCTTAATCCTTAGTGTAGACTGCACATTTATCATTTGATTTTTCTATGGGTGATTTTAAATGTATATTGAGCCAATCTCTGACTTATTTAAATTGCAGGTTTCTTCATTAGATAATATTCCAGTTTTAATGATTTTTTTTCCAATCCCGTCAGATCCCACATCTCGAGAGATTATTATGTTCCTCTATGAAAACTGTCATTTATATTCTATAATTGACTATTTTCATCTTGATGACGGTATTTTTCCTTCGTTTATACCTCAGTTATACCAGGTATTATTTCTGACATGCTTCTGCGATAACGAATCAATTTTCAACAGAATGTGCCATTTAAGTATACAAGAATCCCTTCTATTTGCTATCAGCTTGGTAATTGTCTTCATGATATTGAAAACTTGCTATGATTCTGTACATCCTTATTTTTTTGCTACGGCAAAAGGCTCCTTGTCAAACTCTTGGGAAGCGCAGAGGCCATGTGCAGATGCCAGGTGTAATTCGCAGCACCTGAGATAAGGTTTTGCTTGTTTTTTGTACCAATAATCATTACTTTCTACTTCAAATCAGAGACGTCACATTTAGCCACAGACTCAAAGTGCTTTTAAATTTTTTTAGTATTTGCACAACTGGATTTTCCATGGCATGGAATATGAAGGTCTGGACCAAACTCCAGGGGTCCGCACTGGGGCTGTGATGCCTTCCTGGGTATTTTACCACAATGCAAGTCCCAAGGGGGTTATGTTACATTTGAAATGTTAGTATAAAAGCTCAGACAGGATAAACTTGTGACCGCATTTAATATGACATGTAATTACAATTTATCTACATCGTACATGCTTTTATCCAAAGTGACGTACAGTTTCAATAAATTCTGTAGCAACTGGGCATTAAGGGTCATGTTCAAGCCCCAATGGTGACTATACTCCTCCTATCCTGGGATTTGAACTAGTGACCTTCCAGTCACAGGCACAGTGTCCCTACCTGTTGAGTCCTACACCGCTTGTGGTGTTGGTCATGCCTCTACGGACTTGATATTATTATGAACAATATAATGCCCGGTAAAGTCCAGTTTTTTAATGAGAGAAAAATTTTCACAAAAAAACCTTTTAGAAAATAAAATCCCCAGCATTTAAAGGGTTAGAAAAGCCTGTCCAGAAGTGAGTGGATTTCAGAGGCTGGACAGTCCGCGGGGCGTGTCACACGAGTCACAGAGCCCCACGCAGGCAAAATGAAGGGATGTCAAAACACATGTGTTAAAAAACCCCCACGTGGCATGAAGAGGCCCATGATGGATGCATGCCTGGAAGGGGGGGGGGGTTCCTATCACCTGACAGATATGGCCTTGCGCTCACTTGAAAGCGCCTGAAAGGTTTCCTGCCTGACAGCTTTGGCAGAGAGCAGGTAAAAAAAAAATCAAAAATCGCTCACCGAGACGGGAATGTTGAGCCGCTGTGAATGAAGCAGCTTGACGACTGTAACTCTTAACTATCGGACACTTTCTGCTGAAAGCTTTTCAAACAGAGTGGTGTCTCAGACCCTGGGAGTTGGGAGAGGCGTTTATATGGATACCGTACATCGCCGCAGGTGCCTTTTTAGGGGGGTAGAATGCGATCTCAGCTGCATGCTCTGTAGGGATGCAACGGCCATATGTGTGCCGGTGTCCGTCTGCGTGACGAGGGCGTGATTGATCCCCAGGAAGGACGCTGTAGACGCGTAACCGGAACGGAAGCTCTGTCTGATATCTGGAACGGAACCGTTTTCAAAATATTATTTAAATTTCGGTGTTATGGATGTGACATTTAGACTCATTGGAAACACAATTTCTCAGAGCAGGAACAAGCTCAGTGTCAGTGAGTCACTGCATATCTTGTCGTATAATGTCTTAGGTTGAATATAGACAAATCCCCAAAATTCATATATAAATTTACATGCTAGAAATATGTAGTGTTTTGTCAGTGTTGTGGATGTGATATCAAGCAGACCTTTGCTTGGAAATGCCCAGACAGCACATGCCATTATTATCTGAGAATACTGAATATAAAGCAGTTATAAGATATTTATAAGATGTGTATGATAAACATTTTATCATTTAGCAGAATATTTAATGCAACCTAAAAATCAGAATGTTTCCATATTCATTATGAAAATATGAAAATTCAGAATAGGCTGCAGAATGGCGTTCCCAATCCAAGGGACTCAAACGACATTCCTGCCATTTTTTTCAGTTTCCTGTGTTGCCCCTACGATCCGGCAGAGGGTTCCTTTGCCACACATCTGCCAGGAATGAGTGGGAATATACCGAATCCGTTATGGGAAAGAAGTGGGCACCAGGCGGGGGCGCTGTTGCTTGGGACAGCATGAAGTTAGTGCCACAAAGAGGGAGAGATGACAGAGTAAAACCATCAGCTGTTAGGTGAGTTGGCCCCCTCCTCCTGAGGTTACTGGGAAATGCCGGCCAATGCCCCCCCCCCCCCCTCTGTTAGCAAGGCCACGCGGTGTCATATGGACTGACTTGCTTGGAAAATACTTTTTTTTTAAACTACCCAAGCTATCTTGCTGAGAGTTGAATCAGCAGACTTCAAGTCAGAAGTTCAAAGCCCCTTTCCCAGAATCCCAGCTGTGGTTGGGGCAGTGTTCTGCCTCAGACGTGCTGGCATTCCGGAGGGACTCAAACTCTTTCCACGGACCTGGCCTCTTCTTGTCCGCACCCACTCCAATGTAAGAACCAGAATACTTAATGACATCCACCCCCCCCTCCCCCATGCCTACACAGCTAAATCAATCTATGCAAATGAAACGAATGCTAAGAGACAAGCCAGCCACCACTCGCTGTAATCAGGGAGCCTTTTTCTCATTTTTTTATTCTCACATTCAGGATGCAGAGTAACCTTGCAGCCGGCAGAAATCCCCTCATCGGAGCTGGATGCAAAACCTACAGAAAGGTCTGGCTTAAATGAAAACCTAATCAAATCAGGCTGAATAACAGAAATCAGGTGTTGATATTTCCATCAAGAACGGTCTTTGTCTCTGGCTGAGATGCCCGCGAAAGGGAAAGACCTTTCATTGGGGAAATGTCGATATTACAGTACACAGAGAATAACCCTGAAATGAGCAGGCTGCCTTTCTCCCCAAGTGAGGGATGTGATGGATTAGTGCCCTGAGTGATCGGAAATAGAGACCCGCGAAACGAGCAGGACGGCAATACGTGATTTATGGAGGCGTCGGCCACGTGTAAACAGAGAGCATAAATGCTGACTAAATAAGTCACTTCCTGGGACGTTTGCGGACATCCTCAGCCCGGCAGAATAAACTCGCTTCTCTGTAAATATTCGCTTCTCCATATTGCACCCCACCCAACATACAAAATTCACAAAAAGGGTTCAAATTATTCTTTCAATCTACTATACAGATGGGATGGATAATTACTTAATGCATCGATGTTATAATACATTTAACTGATATATTCAGAAAATATGTTTATATTTGTATTATAAAAATACTTATTTAAATATTCTCTTTATGAATGTATTACACGCTTTCTGGCTGTCTCTGTTCCCCCTGTTAAGATGTCATAAATTAGCACAATTCTTTCATAACTAACTGATTACTTATTCAGGGTGCTGGGGTAGAATCAGCCTTACGTTTATCTCCATGCATAATTATTACTTCAGGCGTATTAAACCCTTAGTGAAAATCATAAATGTCCTGGATTTAATACTAAGCCGGCGATGTATCTCAGTCCATTTCGGGGTCTGCTTTTTGGGAACGGCCCTTTGGAGCAGGGCCTCTGCCGTAAATCTGCTTCGCACAAACCGCTTGTTCCCCCCCGAAGGCCGTGTTTGTGAAACAGACGGCCGGAAACGCCACAGCAGTCCTCATTGGTTAGCCGTGAAGGAAGGGAGCAGATCAACTAACGACGCCAAACCAGTTAATCCATAAAACGATTCATACTTACTAAAGGAATGAAGGGCAATAATGTAACAGCCTACAGATTGAGGGGAAAAACATCTATTAATTGACAAAATAGCAGCTACGATTAATTTTGAAATCCGTCTTGCTTTACCAAACTGATCGGAAACGTAATGAGACATTAAGATCATTTTCTATTATGATAAAATGCATGATATAAACACTAAGACTGTTTTCAGTTATAGTACTCAGCTTTGGCTGTCTAGCCCAACACCTTGTGTCTGAGCACAGTCTCTTCAGATAGGAGCATTTGGTTCCTGTTAAAACCATGTATCCGAACTTGTTAATCGCCAAAAATATCTGGTACATTAATGCGACATTCTGGAAAAAACAGAAGCATGTTTAGTAGCCAAGGCTGTTTGTCATGCTATATTTGTCAGGCACAGCCTTGTAGGTGTGGAGTTCATATTTTTTGTTTTATCAGGCAACCATCAGAACTTAGAAAATGAGGGAAAGTAATCACACAAATAAAACACCCATCATATATTATGTAGTTCAAGCTTTTTAGATGTTTGCTAAAACAGGTGAGGAGCCAGACAGGATTTTTACTTCTGTCATGTGAGTGAACCAGCAGCATCAACCTGCACTAAATGGGGGTCACTCCAGAAAGGGAGAAAAAAAAGTTTCACAAATAGTGTAATGTGCTAAACAACACATAGGAAAATTTGTTTGAACGGGGAAGCAGGATTTCTTGCTTAGCTGGATATCTTGATCCGACAAGTTATCTGGCTAAGCAAGAAATCCTGCTTCCTGGAACACCCCCCTGGGTTGGGTGGGAGATGGTGGTGATAGTGAAATTTAATGGGGGGGGTGGGGGTGTCTATGGTTAAATTTGACCAACTTTAAAGCCTGCAAATTTCACTGACTCTGATTAACGGAATAAGGTTACATCGTTTTTAATTCTCCCTACGAAACATTCCACCAACAGGCCAGAATTAATGATAGTTAAAAACTTAAAAACAAAAACAGGCTGGATAGAATGCAAGTCAGTAGTTTGACAGCCCAGTTCTAAACAGTCCTTTACAGAGTCCTTGGGTGAGATAGGCATCTGTTATGTTAGCTGTAGTGTCTCTGACTTCCCCACAGGTCAAGACCTTCACACAAGTTGTCAGTATCCGTGACACAAAATACACCCCCTGAAGAAATAAAATCCTTTGTGCTGGGGACAGAGGGATTGTCCCAAATTGTCATGCAAGTAGCTGGAATATGACGCAATATGATTCGGGAAAGAAAACTTATTGTCCAATTGCGTCTAATAGATCATATTTGGGTCTTGGTGTCTGTGTGATCAGAATGGTAGAGAAGTAAACACCTTATATAATTTACAAAACAGAATCAGAAATAAATCCAGTTATTAAAATTTCCCCAGAGAATCAGTCAACGTGAAAGAAAAAAAAAACACCCGTCCCCTAAGCCAATTCCACACAGAATCTGGCTAATCTTTTCCAAATGACTTCATATTTACCTCCTACAAGATGTTTCGCTCATTAATTTTGCCACAAATTTGTCTCGTGTAGGCTTTACCTGCTCACGCACGCGGCACGGGTGCAGAAATACGCATTTCATTACCTGAATAATTAGGTCAATGAAAACCAGATGTTGTTCTTCCTCTCGTTCTTTTTTTTAATCTTCGCTTAACAGCACACATGAAAGTTTCTCTGGTATTAATTACATTAATGAATGCCATGCAAGATCTCCCTACGAAAGCCAGCAAAGAGAAACCGAGTATGATAATTCGGAGAAAGCGTCTGGCTGTAACATTGAATATGCATTGAATATGTGTGTGTGTGTGTGTGTGTGTGTGTATATATATATATATATATATATATATATATATATATAAACGAAGAGGCCACAAACCGCAGAGTCATTACCAGGAAAATTCAGCCTTGTCACCAGGGGTACAGGGGACCACACATCGCGTCGAAACGCCATAATTTCATTCCCCTGATCTTACCACAAAATTCGTGTTCTGGCAGGGGACCCGTAATTTGAAAACGATCTGACTCTGAAGTACGTCACCCGGCGTAAAGCGGACTCGGGTCCGGCAAACACAGTGCGGAGCCTCTCAGCTCCGAAGCCATTCACAAATTAAATCAGATGTTTTTATAATACTTTGGCTGCTGGGACATTATTCATTTTCTCCGTAATTAACAGGAAATTAATGAAATAATGAGTCGTGGATGAGGAGGGTTTTATCCACCCCTGAATGAGCCGCGAGTCAGCAAATCGGATGGAAGCGGTCCAAGAACCCGGAGCTTTTTTCAAGGCAAATGTCTTTCCTCCTCCTATCGTCGAAAGAGTGGAAGCAGGAACGTCTGCGCTTTCTCTCCCAGTCTCTTCACAATCAATGAAAATGGGTTTAATTACGCCCCTCACCTACCACTCAGAACATCGCAAATACGATTATTATCAAGACGGATTTGGAGACGGGGCGTTTTCCTTAATTAGTGAGCCCCCTGACATGCCCAGTCACCGACGTCAGAAGAAAAAAAAAACACGTTTACATCGAAACTTTCCAGGGAGGGGGTAGCGACGTGCGATCGCGTATTATCCGTAATTTGCCCAACGCCGGGGCGCCTCCGGAATAGGAGGCCAGGACTGAGCTGACAGCTTTCCGAGTTAATGAAAAAGATTCAATACTAATCAAGTTTTTATTAATCTGCCTCGATACGACGGGAACTGGAAATCGGCTGACCCCGCAGAATATTCGGCGCGTCGCACGCATGCCAGCATTTATTGGAAAGCCAGGGCGGTGATATGAAGGCACGCCAGTCACCTGGAATCCACTCCTGTACGGGGACCCGGTTCTGCCGGTTCCCTAGACACTGTCGACCATAACAGGCATGCCGACATCCAACGGGCATGACATTAGCAACGCGCTAATTAAACGCTTAATAGAAACCAATTATGAATCTGTCGACGAGCTAGCTATTCTGAGGTCAACTTCATTACCGGCAGTGCGCTTTAATGCAGGCTACATTGTCTGACGTGCACAGGGTAATATATGTATAAATTCCTTGTAACCCAATTTTTAAACTCAGGTCGTTTGCGGGTCTACCTTCTGCATTTATTTAACCTAGAGCTTCTTTCCGTACCCTGTACTTGTACGGAGTTATTCGAGATTTCATATTAAATGATGAAGGCCACATCAGCTATAGTCTCTAGACACAACTGCCTACTTGATAACACGTTGCTTACCTCTTACATTCATCTCAATGAGCACATTTATATCTCGACTAGAGATCTGGACAAATATTAGATATGGAATTAAGCAGTGCAGAATTAGCCTCACACCAATCAGGCAGGGACCTCTGAGGAAAGAAAGGCGGCGGTTTCATCTCCCGTATTCCCACACGGTTTATTTTTTCCACCCAAACCTTTCAGAATTCTGCCGCTGTCATCCCCAGCTCTGAAATTGGTTTCCTTTACTATAAGTAAGATGTTTTCACAAAGCACCATGGAGCTGTGGGTAATATACAATGATCAGCCATAACATTAAAACTACCCTCCAGCTCTGACCTATTGAGGCATGGACTCCATGAGGCTTCTGAAGGTGCCCTGCATGTGGTATCCGGCACCAAGACGTTAGCAGCAGATCCTTTTAAGTCCTGTAAATTGCAAGGTGGGGTCTCCATGGATCGGACTTGTTTGTCCAGCACATCCCACAGATGCTTGCTTGGATGGAAACCTGGGGAGTGTAGTGGTCAGATCAACACCTTGAACTCTTTTTGCAGTTTGGCAGAGCGTAGTATTCTGCGGAAAAAGCCACTGCAATCTAGAAATGCCATTACCACAAAGGGGTATATTTGGTCTGCAACAATGTTTATGTGGATGGCACGTCTCAAAATAACATCCGCATGAATGCCAGGACCCAAGGTTTCCCAGCAGAACATTGGCCAGAGCATCACACTGCCTTGCTGACTTGCCTCTTTCCCATAGTACATCCTGGTGCCATCTCTTACCCAGGTAAATGATGCCCACACATCTAGCTGTCCATATGATTTATGTAACAGAAAGCAGAAACCTTCTTCCATTGCTCTGTGGTCCAGTTCTGATGCTCACCGGCCCAACGTAGGCACCTTCCGTGGTCTACTGGGGTCAGCATGGGCACTCTGACCAGTCTGCAGTCATGCAGCTTCATACACAGCAAACTGTGATGCACTGTCTTCTGACACCTTTTTTATCGTAGCCAGCATTAACTTTTTCAGCAATTTGGCACAAGACCTGCTGTTTTAAAAATGTCCTAACCTAGTCATCTAGCCATCACAATTTAGCCCATGTCAAAGTCACTCAGATCCTTACACTTGCCCATTGTTCCTGCTTCCAACACGTCAACTTCAAGAACTGACTGTTCACTTGCCTAATACATAATGGCGCCCTTGACAGGTACCACTGTAACAAGATAATCAATGTCATTTGCTTCACCTGTCAGGGGTTTTAATTTTATGGCTGATTGGTGTACATGGAAATGACCAGCCCATGTGAAATAACAAAAAGCAAAATTATGAGGAGTTAATAAACACCAAAATGAATACCAAGGGGGGGTCCTAATGCCCCCCAATCCCCTTTCATAAAAGACACTGACATGACATGACGTTCAGTGTGGCCAGCTCCAGACAGACATGACAGCTCTGTACTGTGGTGCTGCATATTCAGGGACATAGATTCAATCACCACACCAGTCCAGAGATAAGAGCCCCATCACGGCTAATAGTAGACCAGAGGTCTGTCCTCGGACTCATGCAATTTAGCCAGAAATGTTGGTGACCCATTTTGGCTGACCCCCTGCCTTCCGCCCCCCACCTGGATGATGCTATGGCAGCCATTCTGCATCAGTACACTCACCACACAGTAGCTCAGGCGGTGAAGGCGCAGTGGAGAATTCACAACTAGATATAGAGGGTGATTAGGAGGTCAGATTTGATAGGGCCACAGTGGGCAATTGGGGTACCACCCCCACTCTTTCAAAAGACGCCCAGGGATCTTTTATGACCTCAGAGAGTCAGAACCTCAGGTTTTACGTCTCATCTGAAGGGCGCTACCATTGTTACGTCGCTGCACTGGGGTATTGTGATCCACATAGACCAAAGAATGGGTTTATTTGTTGGCACCTCTTCCAACAGCAAGCCAGCTTTCCTAGTTAGTCTCCCATCCAAGTACTGGTCAGACCCAAAGCAACTTAGCTTCAACAGGATTACCTAGTTCGAGCTGCAGGTGGAATGGCTGCTGGCTAGCCGCATTGCTTCCCAGATGGGCTCTGGACCCCACACGATCCTGCATTGGACAAGTGGAATAGAAAATGGATGGATGGATGATGAATGTATGTATTTATATTCTAACTAGGCCCAGGCAAGCAGTTTTGGATGGAAATGGGAGAGCCATATGGAAGAGCAGGCACTGCAAAGCTGTGGCTGAAGACAAAGCATGATGTCACCCGTGCTCTCCAGTGCTGTCTGGCATTTCGCATTAAGATACTGAAGGAAGCTCAGCAAACACATGATTGTGTCCAAGACCTGAAAAAAATGAAGGAAGGATCTTCTGAGTCGTCGACCTAGAGTCAATGTTCTTCAGCGCTCACTAGGCCTCATGTTCTATGCTATGTTTGCTTGCTGGAAATTTCTGTGTCCGTTTTACTTTCTCTGTGCGTTTTCCTGCCACATTATGCGTGACCTCTTGTTGCTGTCACATCCGGCAAAGAACAATGAGGGAAGCGAGACTGACAGCTGGACAGGAAACAGATGCTGTTTTTTCGAACCCATGGCCTATGAACATGCGAATCGGCAACCATGCCGCCAGAGTGAAGAAGAAGGCCAGCGTCGACAGACTGTGCCCTGAACCTAACGCCCCCCACGCATCATCAGACTGTGCCCTGAACCTAACTCCCCCCACGCATCATCAGACTGTGGTTCTCTCTTCGTCTTCATCCACAGTCAGCGTTTCTAAGCTGGCTGGCACCTCACCGTCCATCTTCAGGCCTCCGTGTCATCCGGCGTGTTCCGTACAGGAACTCTCCTCTCCGTTTTCTCCCTCCAAGAAGATATAAACTCCTTGGATAGCCCATGGCACAAAGATGAGAACTTGCTTAAACTCTGCCACGGTTTGAAGGGGCCAGAGATTAAATTTAATAAACTGCTTATTTCAGTCTAGTTCCACTCAAAGAGCTGCAGCGATTTAAATTCATTACATGCTATTACTCCCTAAATAAATCTCTATTTGTAATAATACACTGTAATATAATGTGAAATTAGGAAATCTGATTCTATGTCATAAAATTATTATTAAGAAAGTCTGTTGGAGGCCCTTGCTGAATGTCCTCGTATTCTTGCTCGATTTATGATGGCCGACAAAAGAAAGAACGTGGGAAAGGGAAAAGATCAAAAGAGCTTGATGCTTTCCAATGGTGGTGGGGGTCATACGGCAATGCTGGAGGGCTGGGCCAGGTGTTGGGGTCTTTGGGTGGGGCTTGGGGGCGGGGCCAGAGAGACAGTCAAGTCGGCAAATGGGGGGGGCATGTACTGATGCAAAGTGATCTGGAAGCGTATTAATCGCATGTCTGAAGAGAGATCCCTGGGGTTTAAGGTATAACCATATCCTGAACATGAAAATGAACGATACTGAACCAGACATTTGGATTGTAGGTGAACCTCCCTCAGCCATGGTGACGCTTGTGACCGTGACGGCCAGACCTCAGCGAACAAGCTCGGCATATCGCTGCATGTTTACACACAAGGACCAGTGTCCCAAGTCGGCCGTGTCAGAGCACCATCTCTGTGGCCCCATTGGATGGTTTCTGGATGGTCACTTCCATAGGTTGGGGTAAGTACACAAAGAATGACCACCGACCAGCGGACACAGCGCAGTGGAAAGCGGTCGCGACTCCATCTTACCTCCCTGTGGTGTTTGCTGCAAAACCAGCATGCAGATAAGATTGAAATGCCTACAGTCTGCAACTCCTGTGTGATTCTTCAGATTTCCCATGGCAACAGGTGGCTGGTATTTGAGACTCCTTCCCACCTAGACTGTAATGTAAAGAGTACTCCACGTAATACAGTTTTTTGCACTCCTGTATTTCATCTGACTATCAAACTTCTTCTAGGGCCATGTTGCCTACGAAGCGTTGCGCTCAGGGAACGCATGGTCATGCCAACAACAGGGCCACAATAACGCCGCTGTCCAACAGGCCCATTTGCCAGACTGATTCCTCACGAAAAAATTCCACATGCTTGATGCCAGCGCTCAACAAATCAAATGACATTTATGCAAAATAAACTTATAAATAAGCGTGCATTGGTGCTCTGGTTCGTTTTCAGGCACATACGGGTGTCCTTTCACTCTTCGTTAAAGTTTACTGAGCACTTCATTAAAATAATTAGACGTACAGCCCCACAGACGAAATTGCACTTTGACTGTTAACTGGAAATCTTGCATGGATGAAATACTGTCTTAATGGAAGTGGCATGAATTTTTTTTCCCTGAAAATTTTCAGTAAAATATTTGAACTGATAATTGTTTAACCCTGATATTTGTATAAAAAAATACATTAACACATAGAGATTATTAATAGCCACCACAACACGATTGCACAAACCAGAAGGCTGCCTGGCTGATTCATGTATAAGTTTATCAAATTGGCTGTCAGTCAGCTAACCTTCTGAGATATTTTCTCATATTTCTCCATCGTCACCTTTTCTGCAGTGTAGCCACACCCAGAGAACCCCCCCCCCCCAAAACGATGGAGCTGGCCCATTAAACAGACCACGTATCCCCAGCCTATAAACCCCATTCCCTAAACTCCTACACTTCTGTCATGTCTTCCGGTTTCTGTGGCACAGAGTACGAGCTGCGTACGGATGAACTGGACCCGGCGAGCGGCAGGGCTACGCCCCCCCCCCCCCGAACTCCCCCTCACCCCAGATCTGTGGCTTCGCGGGGGCCCAGAACATATGGTAGTGCTTCATCTCCGTCCTGGGCTATAAATGATATTGGAAGGGGGGCATTCCCCCGCAGCAGGGTGAATCTCGCCCGCTTGCCAAGCGAAGTCAAATATTCCTTGAACACTTCCAAATTCCCACGACTCCTCCGACCTGCCAGCTGACTTTACGATCTAATTGTTTCTGTCTAATTTAATTATTATAACGCAGATCCGTCTTGGGCTTTAACAAGCCTTGGTGACACCGTGGGGCTCTTCACCCAAATCTTCTTGTCTGTTCACAGACAGAAAGCTTTGTTTGCTTTCACTGGGTATGATATTGGGTTAGGGACTTAGAATATTTGACGTAGCGAGTGCCCGCTGCCCTCTGTTACACGAGGAGGCCGTAAGGTGTTGGCTAACCTTGACATATCCCCCATATATAAACACTGAGAGAGATGCCGGCTTCATCATCATAATCAGCATCGTTAAATATCTGTCAGAAACCGACGTGGTGAGTCTATTGCTGCCTTCAGGGCGCTGGAACATATAAAACAGCAGCAAGACAAGCAGCCCTGATGACAGAGAGATATTATTATTATTGTTGTTGTTATTATTGTTGTCATTGATAATATTATTATTATTATTATTATTAACACAAGGTTTCAGTGAAGAGTAATGTCTCAGTGTAATAATAATAATGTAATAATGTAATAATAATAACACAGTGTTTTGGAAAATGGTACATGAGTAACCCTTAGAATATGCTCTTTAATTACAGTCACTTTTCTACAGTCATCAGATAACTTAATATTTTTGTGAAGCCGTCACGTTACCCCATTCTCCGCTTTGTCACTAAAAGTGTAGTAATCTTCTTTCAGCACATCATTATGCTCAAAGCTTTAAACCAAATATTGCGGAGGATTCGCAGGGGTACTGGAAATGTTACGCAGCGATACAGAGCGGCTGTGTCATGCAACTCGCACGCCACTGTGGGGGCGACTGAGAAGCTACGTTTCCACACCCTGCCGCACCCAGCACACAGTCCAGCCGCGATGCCCCGCGACTTGCATCTTTTTCCAAAATTGAATGTGGAAATTTTTGTGGAAATTGCTACACGCCCAATGAAGAAGTCAAGAATGCGGTCAGGACTTAGTTAGGAAACAGATATGACCTTCTATCATGACAGAGCATGCTCTTCACAAAACCTGCTTATTGATGGTAAAAGTGGATGCAGTTATCTGGTGACTATGCAGAGTAAAGCAGGCATTTCGCCACATTCAACCTGGTAACAACAGTAACAGGAACAGTATTAGTTGTAGCAGTAGTAGTAGTAATAGAGGTGGGGAGCTGATAGGGATCAAAAATGTGGACTGTCTGACAGGAAGATGGGAGGGAGCAAAAATGTGGACTGTCTGGCAGGAAGCTGGGAGGGAGCAAAAATGTGGACTGTCTGGCAGGAAGCTGGGAGGGAGCAAAAATGTAGACTGTCTGGCAGGAAGCTGGGAGGGAGCAAAAATGTGGACTGTCTGGCAGGAAGCTGGGAGGGAGCAAAAAATGTGGACTGTCTGGCAGGAAGCTGGGAGGGAGCAAAAATGTGGACTGTCTGGCAGGAAGCTGGGAGGGAGCAAAAATGTGGACTGTCTGGCAGGAAGCTGGTAGGGAGCAAAAATGTGGACTGTCTGTGAGTTCACGAGGATCGGGTTGGGAAACAATGATGTACACCAAAATTACAAAGGTTACTTTTTATAAATTCCAATAAATAATAAACATTTACAAAATCATGGGGGGTTTGGGAAATTGTGCATTAATGGATTGATGGTGCAGATTATCACTATATACTTCAGGTAGCCATAATAGGTCAACACTGATTGTCTCTTTGACTGGATTTAATTCCATGACCATTGGCTGAGTCTCTTTGACAATTTAACTTTAATCAAGGTGGAGATCTTGGACAGGAGTCACAACACACCCTCTGGGGTGGTGGCGATTTCCCCGGTGACACTATCAATCTGGAAAAGTGGTACTTTGCTGACATCTGGGATCTGGCTCAGGATGCTGTAGCTGAGCTTGGCGTTGGGGGTCTCGGGGTCATCCAGGTCGGCAGCAAAAACCCTCATGAAAGCCAACCCTAGAATGAGAGATGCAACTCTGGTTGAAACACTGGCTTATCTGGTTCTTGAGTTTCTGAGTTTCGCCGGACCACGTGGCTTACATATGCTGAACTTGCCTTTACAAAATTCAACTGCTATGTAAACTTGAAAGCAACACTCCCACTGGTCCAGTAGGTTAACTGTAATGACGCATAGCACATAACAATCGATGTGATTGGCCTAAATTTACTGTAGATTGTATTTCCTGGACAAGTTCTCTTTGGAAATATATTGACTAGGGACAAAACATAATCCGCCTTTACAGATATAGCACGTGGCAGTAAGATACACACCAGCTGCTCTGTGCTCCCTCACCATCCCGCTGTACTCTGTCTGGTTGAATGTCGGTCGGTGGTTGTTGATGTCGATCACGTTTATGGTCACGGAGTATGGCCCATCCACCGTTTCCGAGTCAGCCAGGGCTTCGATCTTTAAACATTAGCACACCAGTGTAAATTAAAGCTCATTTTACTAAGAAGCAAATTAAATGAAAATGCAGGCCCTGCTGATGAATACCACACCTTCAATTACGCTGGGGATGCTGTGACAGGGCCGGGTTTCTATAAACATTCATTTTAAAAGACTTCAAACATATTTGTTTAAGATTTTATGGGCCTACCCTCCTGTGTCTCTTATGTTTGTTTTGACATAATCTGACATTAAAACAGAAAGTATTGTCAATCATTAACTACCAAGACGTTACGGATATTGTTCCTTAATGTTAGATGTAGCATCATCAGACAGAGGTCTGGCGATGCTGGAAGTGCCGTGCCTGTAAGCTGTAGTGGCTCCGTTCTGACCAGGACAGCGCCCTCTCAAGGTAAAGCCAGCCCTCACTGGACACCAGGAACTTGCCGTCAGGGTCACCTGACATCCTGTATGATGTCACCTCGGGCTTGGTCGATTTGAACTGTTGACAGAAAGTAGAGTTTCAAATGTTTTCAAGGTTTCAAGAGGTCCAAAATAAAGCTGAACCGCCCACTGATCTGTTGTTTGACCCAACCGTCGTCATCAAGAATGGACCAGTTACGTGGCAGTTACACAATCCGAAAGAGAACCAATTCTAGGGCAGTTAACTTAGCGTCTTTCAAAATTAACCAAATCTACATGTGGTATAAAATGAGGCACAGAGAAAGCTCCGTACCCACCTGATATATGGGATATGGTTCCATGGTTCCTTCTGGCACATCAAGTATCTTGTCTTCCAGAGGTCCAGCTTTGTCTTCCCATCCAAGGCCAACGACCTTCAGCATTGGGAGTACAGCAAGGTATGAGCAACATTGTCATTTCATCGTCCCCATTATCAGGGCAAACTTATTCTTCCATTATGAGAAAAATGGGAATTTAGTTGAGTTACTGTACATAGTATATTCTACGTGTCTGTGAAAGATCAAACACTGTTCTTTCAAGGAAACACGTGCTGGGGTTAATGATTAATATAGTATGTACATCTAGGAGTGTGTGTGCATCCAGATCTCTGTGATGACATTTTTGAGGTTTTCTCTTGGCTTGAGCATTGAGCTTTGTAATGGCAGAAGAAGGAATGCAGCACTCTTTTGATGTATTAGATGCTAAATGCTGAAAAATGAGATTGTGATACTATTTGATCAATTTCAGCTCTAGATTCTAGTTTAGATACCTGTGAAATACAAGAATGGACAGGGCAAACAGAGAAATATTAATTACTGGCTTGTGGGTTTTGTGGGAAGTTATTTGTTTATTTTTATCTATTAAAAGTACTTTCTGTTAAATTGAAGTTGGAATTCGCATCTCTCCTCAGACAGAGTCTCCAGGACCCCAACACAAAGATGGAGATGTGTGCACTTCCCCTTTGCTTTGGCAAACAATGGTAAAACAACAAATACTTTTGGTACCAGGCATATCCTCGGAGATAGCCATATTATAACCATATTATTATCTATCCAATCTCCCACTGCTTTTTCAGCACAAGGTCACAGACAGCTTGGACGGTATCCCAGGATGATTAGGGCACAGGACCTGTCTATTGGAGATCTGGTCCATAGCACACACACACAATAGCGGCCAAGTGGCAATTCATAGACTCCAGTTTGCCTAACTGCATATTTTTGGACAGCATGGATAAACAGGAGAACCCAGGGGAAACAGCACAGGGAGAACATGCAAACAGAACCCTGGAGGTGTGGTGCTGCTGATCCTCCTACTGAGCCACCAAGCATGCCACCCTGACTTGGTCACAATTTACTTCAATTAATATCTTAAAAATTACAGGCGATGACATTAATAAATTATCAAGTGAACATTTCTTTTTTGTAGTCCTCTAATTTCTAGGGAATAATCACATTAAATATAACGGAAAATACTAATATTTGATACTTACAGCACCAAACAAGAGAGTCAGGCCCAGTAAGCCTGCAGTTGGAGCCATCTTGAGTTCCAGTGGGGCGTATGAGGTATGTGAGCAAAGTGAGAGGAAACCGAAGAAGACTGATCCACCTCCGATTCACCAGCTGCAGGCTTCCAGTGGTCACTGGAAAGACAAGGTGAAGCAACCAGTTACCAACACGTACCGATTGAGTGACAACCAAGCGGTGAGACACAAACAGGACCGGGAACCCTGGTGAAAATGCTCCCAGTTCCTGCACCTGCTCTCTTTGAAGGCTGGTTACTTATTCACAGGCCGCTACATCTTTCCTCTGCCTTTCTACCGCAGATTTTGCGGCACGTTCTGCGAATGTACACATAGGCGATGTTTTTTTTGACATTTTGCCTGTTTTGAAAGTCACCCTGCACACGTGTTGCTGTCAAACTTTCTCTGGGAGTTGGCTGAACTGAGATAAGGCTTGTGGCCAGTGTGACAGCACAATGCAGCACCGAGATGTATTTGAGGTTTTTGGTGGATGAAAGTACTGGACTTTTGATTCTAATTCGGGGCATTCCTCTCCGTGCTTTCAAAGGCGAGTCTCCCTAAGGTCACAGTTTGACATTGGTGATACAAAGTCTCTGGAAAGGTCACTTCTAGGTGTGGTTGTGGGAGTGGCTGTTGGCTATCAGAGTGACTAGGTGGGAGAGAGATTGACGGCTCAGAAATAGAGAGGAAAGTGAGTCTGAAAGTGAAAAACATTGAATTTCCAGCACAGAGTTTGGGTAGAAATATAATTTGTCATTTCCTGTAATTAGTACTGAATTGCTGTTCTGGCGTCTCTCTGGTTTCAAGGTGCTCTTGGGTTATGCTGCTGTAGAATATAATATAGGAATATATATAAGTGACAATGGAGCTTATTGTCTGAGAATATCGAATTAATAGTAAGATCAAACATCTGTTAACAGCAACCCTGTGTAGGACAAGTGGGTATAGCAAAGATGAATGGAATATCTGTTAATGGTAATGATTTAGATCAGGGTGAGTGATTCCTGTAAGAGGTTAATGTTAACAGCAGACTTATGGTGAGGCAGGCACTGTTTGTGTAAAGGCTGAGTAATCTACTCCCACATCCGACCTTGGAGTATAACCGTCCTTCAGCGGTCCTGTCACCTACAGATCTCACACATCGCTTACAGTGGATAAAAAGCACTACGAAGCATGAATATCATGGCTGTTGGTGGGGTTATTCTGAGCCAAAACTGAAACTAAGAACTTTAATCAAAAGAAGCACCTGAACATTTTTGTTGAGAGAATAATGTGACAATGACGGGGAGTGGGTTTACTTGGCCAAGGTCATTTCCAAAGACTGACCGAAGAGCATCAGCCAAGCTGCACACAGTCTGCCTGTGGTAATTTCACTTTGTGAAGAGGCGTGTCTATTTAAAATGCAACTCGGGTCCAATGTTCCCTGTGAATTCCATTGCATGCTCACAGACACTGAGCCACCAGGTATGTTAGAACAAGGTGACATTGTGCAAACCCAGGTAACCCTGTGGATTGTCTGGCTGCTATTATTTAGCTGTTTAAATTTTTCAATTTGCTCTTGGAAAATGTCATACCAGTTTAATGATCCCCTCATCATTTCTATTTCATTGCTTATTTCCCTGATCTATGGATATTCAAAGGTTGTGTACATTAGGAAGCCCCACATGACAATTACAAAAGACATTTGGGATTTCATTTATAGAAGAAACCATTGCTATCTTTCTTTCTTTCTATCTTTCTTTCTTTTTTTCTTTCTACACTTCTACATTTATATTGTCTATTTGTTCTGGCAGTAAATTTTAAGACCCTCTTATGTGACAAATTATCTGACTCTTGGAATATCACACATGACACCCTAAAATTCTGTGTGAATATGGAATCCATGATAACCCCCAATAAAAGCTTGTTTAAACCAACAGGCCCAGGCATATTTAGGATGACTTGAGTGACCTCTGCAGCTGTCAGACATTTTCCTAAATATATTTCTGGTAAATTTCTGGTGGAAACTCACACTAATTCCATCCTGATTTTTAGTGGACCTATTACCAGACATTTTGAGGAACTAGTACAAGATCACGTGAAAATAGTTCTTGTTTTGTTTCTCGCTAGCTAACAGCTGACACCCGATTTCACACTATCCATGTCATGTTCACCAGGTGATCATCCTCCAATGGCATCAAATGATGACTAAATTCAGCAATTTATATACCACAATATTGAAATGTGAGTGAACTGAGTGGTCAACCACAGCAAAAGTAAAAATCGTTAAGCTTACCTGAGTGTTAGGTGCGTTGGTCAGCCACTCCTTGGACTTGCCGGTGAATAGTGCGAAGAACCTCTTTCCTAACGCTAGTCAAACGTTAACTCACAACATTTTATTGAACCTAATGATTTGCTAATGATTTTCCTAGCAGGAAGAAGAACCTTCTCAAGTAGGAATAAACTTTAAAGGTACTTTCATAGTTTACTGCAGTTTACTGTAGTAAAAATATGCATATGTGGAAGTCATCTAAGGCTTCTGTCAATATTATTATATTTCAAATGCTTCCTAAGGAAAATGGTCTAGCATTAAAAATGACTACAGAGCATAATCTTAAAAATAAACTAATTACACCTTTGCAATATCAGTTTGTTAGTTTCTTGCTATGTGCTTGTGCTGAGTGGTCTGGTCCAATAGTATTTATAATCCTATAAATAATAATCGATTTAAAAGACCCAGTAGAGGTACAAAACCTTTGTGACATGTTCTGAGGAGAGCAGAGGACAACTTGAAGGTTAAACAGTTATTAAATGCCCAGTTGCTTGAGCTGACAAAGGTTAGAGAGATCCAGTCACATCAAGCTACCTACCTGGAAATTTTTTTTTTTATTGCCCACCCGCCCACCCCCCTCTTCGGAGGACAACTTTATTTTACATTAAGTTCAAGAGT